>SNQJ01S0098245.1:31108-62878 GCA_010110895.2 Picea sitchensis | reverse complement strand
GACCCAAAAACCTTTAGATCAAGTTTCTAAATGGATAAAATCGTAACTGTGCTCTCTACTGAAATTGCAGATTCTGAATTCGTTGCGATAGAACTTCAGAACTTGTGACACCGACTCCATGCGCAACTAGTGCAATTTTTTCGCCGCATCATAAACCTCGTGCACAACTGATTCTCGATCCTTAGCACTTCAATCCTTCAGCACCTCTGATCGATCTGATTGGCGCCAACTTGACAGAGTATTCAAGATGCCCCCTCAACGACAACTCAGTGGTCCACATCGACAACACATCACAGATCGGAGGAATGAGACCACTGAGTGTGAACACAACGCATGCCCAAGCCGACCTACTTTCAGGGACTGAGGCGGTGTATTTTTTTGAAAAGTATACCTTTTAATGGACGCCATATAAATGCTGGACAGTAAGAATCCCACAAAAGTCGTGAGCAAAATTGACCCAACTACAGAAGACCTGGATTGCAAAAAGTCGCAGTACAGCAACAATCAGATTGTGAAACATCCAGGAAGATGGTCTGGTCGAAAGGCTAAATCGTACGTAAGAAGACAGCACGTCATAATACGAACTTCCTTCGCCGTTACATGTGTTTCACTTGCATCACAATTTAAAAAAGATCTGTCCTTGGTATGAATATATTTGTGTATACAATGATTTTAAGTGTTCAAAGTTCAAACAAACTACTCCTACAGTAGTTGAAATTTTTTATTACACTACACACCGACTTGAATAGCTTCGTCCTTGTACGAATATCAGCTTTGATTGGACATAGTTGAAGATTTAGGATCATAGTATCAAACTTTTTGAAAATCATTCCTGGTAGGACTATCAAACTTTTCGAAAATCATTCCTGGTAGGACTATAATTAATTACAACCAGCTGTGCTGGGAGCTGTCTTTTCGATTACAACCAGCTGTGCTGGGGTCTAATCGTCTAGTAAAGAGTTTTCATGGAATTTTGGAATTTCGATTATGGGAAACTTTGATTGAAATTTTCGATGAACAATAAATTTAAAAAAAATTCCATAATACATGGAATTTTGCAATTTTGATTATATAAACCTTGATTTATATCTGAAAATTTGATTTCGTTAAAACATTTTTTGCATCAAATTTTGGAATTTTGCAATTTTGATTAGGAGTAGGTTAACTTGGGAGCAATCTTCTTTTTTGGCAGATTTTTTGGCGGTCTCATTTTAAATTTTTGGCCAATCTAGAATTCTGATCGATTTTCTGAGCATCTGGGTTGGTTTAAAATGGGGCAAACCCCTTGGGATAAGGTTCTGAAATGCATGGAACTTTGATCCATGCGAAACTCAGACTACCCCTGAAAATCTGGTCGGATTTAAGCCAATTTTTTTACCTGAAAAACGGGTATGTTTGCTCCCAAATTAACCTACTCCATTTTGATTATGAAAACCTTCACGTATATCTGAAAATTTGATTTCGTTAAAAAAAATTAAAACATTTTTGCTTTATACATAGAATTTTGGAATTTTGATTATAGTAAAACTAGAATTTTGGAATTTTGATTATAGTAAAACTAGAATTTGGAATTTTGATTATAGTAAAACTAGAATTTTGAATTTTGATTATAGTAAAACTATGATCGGATATTTTTTCAAATTCACCTCTGAAATCACCCTTGGAGAAATCCATATTGAATAAGCATTATCACAATTTTGCATGGTTTAGGCATTGTAGACTGATTGTATGTAGTAAACAAATATAAAAGTTATTTTCAAAATTATAGAGACAGATTACATGGAGTAGGAATAGACATGAACTCCGAAGAAGTATTAGACAATGTATAATTTCAGAGAGAGAGAGTAGGGTATCTATATCTCTATAGATTTTAGCAGTCAAATAGATTTTAGCAGTTAAATTGCTACGCAGAAGGAGTCCCTTATCTCACAAACAAGGGGTGACATACACCAATTTGATGTCTTGCTTGATCGTGACCTTAAAAATAGATTATTATTATTATTATGACACCAAACAAAACAAAAAGTCAAGCAAAGTACACACAGTACAGTACAAATGGGATTAGATGGAGTACAAGTGAGATTAGATGGAGTAGGAATAGACACGAACCCTGAAGAAGTATTGGACAATGTCAAGACAAAAAATCAAGGAGTTGAATTTTCTGAGCTGCGATCCAATGCTAGAAAAGAAATTCACCATAGGCTGTCGACCGACATAAGATCCCCCAATAGCCACTCCAGGCAACAACTGCAATCCACTGCCTGCCTGTACTCAATAATTGTATGTGTTAATATTTTAAAAGGCCAAAGGGTGGTCCCAAGTCCTCAAAATTTACCCCATTTTATTTGTTTAAAACTGTCAGCATTGAAAAGTCTTACCACAACTCCGGGACAAAATTTTTAGGATCAGAACCCTCCTGGATAAAGCCATAAGGTTCAAAATTCTACGGAAATAGAGCACTAAAATAATGTGTAGGCTAGTTGAATTTGACAGATCTCTGGGTTCACAATGGTGTGTGCAATAATGTAAAATTGAGGGCCATAGCTCTCAACACAGGAAAATTTTAAATTATATAATCATCTTATGATATGATAAGTGATGCATATTATCTTAATTTTGTTGCGGTCCCTCGTTTCGGCGGGAAACATTTTATACCTCATTCTGCAGTAGCAATCGTCTCGGTTTCAAGGCATTGAAAAGCTGAAGCCAATGGCATACATTTCGTTCTTTACGATATGAGAGTAAACTATGWAAATGGCTTCCACTACCTTTTTCTAGTCACCCGTGGCAGTTCAGGTGAACATGTGCAGCATYGACAAGGTGGAATAGAAGACAAGAACACTGAGGAAACTCTTCTCCCAACATCTTCCAAATGAATGATAACTTTCAGCATATTCTGTCTCAAAAGGGGCTTGATAAAGAGGTTTATTTGTAACCATCCACTATTTGAAAGATGCCAGGCATTTCTTCATCAAGCTAGGATCAGCATACAATTCTGAAACAGAAATGGTCCTTCATTTTGACCTTTAACTCCCAACATCTTCCAAATGAATGATAGCTTTCATCATATTCTGTGTCAAAGGGGCTTGATAAAGAGGTTTATCTGTAACCATCCATTTAAATGAAAGATGCTCGGCACTTCTTCATCGAGGGAGCCAGCATCAGGGTAGAAGTCTGAAACAGAAATGGTCCTTTCATTTTGTACATAATTCTAATCAATGTCTTGTGTGGCCCTTCATTTTGTAACATAATCCTAATCAATGTCTTATGTAGCTTATGGTGTAAAATCATACATTGTAAAATTGTCATTAGATTTATCTTCAAGCATGAAATTTTGAGTAGTAGGATAAACACTTTGCAACAATTGTACTTTTATGTATGGGCCAGACTCTCGCACGAGGTTCAAAACAAACTATGTACCTCAGTTTCTTGTTCTAGAAGGCCATACAAGTATTTTGGCCTTATTTAACAAAAACAAACTTATTGTGGTCCCTTTGCTGACCTTCCATGTGTTTTAGAACATGACAGGGATTCAAATCCTAACTCTGAGAAATTTGATTAAAGTCGATAATACTAAAGTCTCACCTTAAGAATATATTTACAAATAAAACGACTAGGACTGATGTTTGTATTCAGCCTTGAACTTGGTCCTCGAAGGAGCTTTGCACTCAATATTTTTGTTCTTCATTATGGCATGTTGATGTCTGATCCATTTCTGCTTCTTCTGTTCTGATTTCTCCTCCTCTGATATAGATTCTTCCTTGATGGTTGGCAACAACATCATCATCGTGGGCATACTGGAATTCACTTGGGCTTGACCTGTACTGTTATTTATTGCTGCGGCCACTGTTGATGCATCTGATCTCCCATCCAATGCCTGGTGATTAACACCTCCTATAGTCAATAACAATGACAACTGTAAGAGATAAACGCCTTCAAATTTAGTTTGTAGGTGTATACATATATATTATACACGCACAGAACCCATTGAACAGTACAATTTATAAGAGTCATAATCTAGAACTAAATCCCATGATAGGGAATTTGAATGGGGGGGTTACTTTATTTTTTAGAATTTTTTTGGTTAACAAATTTAATGTAACAATGGAGTGAATCATGTTATAAAACTCTTTATGATTAATGAATTTAATTCAGCAGGAAGAATTGCCAACAACTAATCCATCAGACTCTAGTAGTCAATTTCCATGCTAGCTACTATTTGGATTTCATGCTTGGCATTTCTACTATGCACTCTGTTGTCTCTGCACCTGGTAGTACATTTGAATAATATCTTCATATATTCTACTTGTACCCTACTTCAAAGATTTCCCTCAATCATTAACTAATTAAGAACATAATTTGAGACGTAAGTAATGGATAAAATTGGGTTAGAGTGATATATTAATACAAACCTGCCTTAGGTGCAAATGAAGATAACTCGAGCTGATGGGATTTCCCATTTGCATTTGCATTTTTTGCATAATCCTGATGATTTTGGGGGCTTATTGCAGTTCCCCCTTCATAGCCTTCACTCACAGTTTCCCACTCTGATTCAGCTTCCTCTTCTTGTGCTTCTGATGGCAAAGAAGACGAAGATGATGATGACTCGGACTGATTGCAATCCCCGTTGAAGACTGATATATTTCCATGCTTTTGAGCAGCATCAATGAAGAGCCAAGCTGCATGCATCTGCTTCCTCACCATTTGGGCAGCATAATAAGGGACCTTAACATATTTCTTATCAGTGTTGGTATTCAAGATGGAGCACTCATTGATGAACATAATTGCATCCAGCAAACTCTCCTTGGCCAAGCCTTTCATGTCATAGGCTTGAGCTCTTCTCCACAGGCTCTTGCTGTGGCTGTTGACAGCATTGGAAATGGAAAGTGCTCTGGTTGTATCACTGATTGCCAAGTCTGGGTCTCGTAGAAGGAGATGGCATTGTGCTCTGTTACTGTAGAGAACCACTCTTTCCTTCCTAGTCTTCAAGGGGCACAAGGCTAAGGCCTCTGTGTACTTAGTCACAGCTCCTTTGAGGTCCCCAGCCGAGAATTGTGTGTTCCCTTCCAGTTTTACCACCATAGCCGCTGCTCTTTTTACACGCAGATCCTCTTTCGACATGCTTCGTTCCCATTTCATTCGCTGTCTTAAGCTCCAGAGCTCATCCAGAAGCTGCCTGGTAATTGAGGAAGCCCTCTTGGAAGAGCTATGTGTATGTGAATTTGAATGTTTATGTTGTCTGAGTAGGACCTCTGTAATCACCTCTCCGACCCTTTTTTGGTCTCCTAGGGTCTCCATCTCTGCTAAATCTACAAGAGCTACTATGGCTTTGTCAATCACCTGTTTAAAAGAAATACTAAATCAGCGTGCCAAGCAGCAAGGTAGCTAACATAGAAAGCAGGCTGATATGAAGTTATGAACCTCCCAAGACATGGTGAGAATATGGGTGCCTAATACTAAATCTAAATTAGTGTGTCAAGTAGCAAGCTAGCTAACATAGAAAGCAGGTTGATATGGGCCTCCCAAGCCATGGTGAGAATATGGGTGCCTAATACTAAATCAGCATGCCAAGCAGCAAGCTAGCTAACATAGAAAGCAGGCTGATATGGGCCTCCTAAGCCATGGTGAGAATATGGGTATCAAATACTAATCAGCATGCGTAGCAGCAAGCTTTGTCAATAACCTGTTTAAAAGAAATACTGAATCAGCATGCCAAGCAACAAACTAGCTAACATAGAAAGCAGGCTGATCTGGGAATCCTGAGACATGGTGCCACGGTGAGAATGTGGATGCTCATAAGCATGGAGTTATGTTGAAGCCTTGAGTCTCAAGGCTCATAATCAAATCAACAAAATAGAAAAGGAAAAAAATAAGGCGAAAAGAGTTGTGAATTTGACCTTACCTTACTTCTTGTGTCATGATCCTGAAGCAGAAGCAGCAGGCAGTCAATTGCCATGTATTGCCAATCATCCGAAGACCGCGCGACATTACAGAGCGAATCGATTATCTCCCCACAGTCTGCAATGAAGCTTTGGCCCGCTTTGTGATAACACAGAATCCTCAGAAGCCCAACACCAGCAGGAGAATTCTCATTCACCAGGCCACCCCACATCCTGGGCAGCTTCTTCAGAAAACCAGGCTTGCAAATGAAGGGAACAAACTTATCCCTGTAGGCAAAGCAATTAAGAAGATGCAGAGACCAGCATTGCAGCTGACTTGTCCATTCCTCTGCCTTCCTGTTCTCCATCTCTGTCCCACCCATCCCTCTAGTCAACAAATCACAGTGATACCGCAGCCTCCTGCTTGGCGGGCACTGCAAGAATTGTGTATAGACAATCTCCAAGCACCTGGATGACAATTCCATGGCCAATTCTACAATCTCTTTGCAGGCAGAGACTGCAGTAAACGTGGTTTGGTAAGTAGCCAAATGCCCCAGAGCCCTCACTGCCACTCTCTGCTCTACCCATGTCATCCTCCCCCTCATAAGCTCAACCAAAGGTTGAATCACCCCTGCTTCCACTGCCATCTCAGCGAATTCCTCCACATTCATGGAGTAGGATCCAATTATATGAGCAGCATAGTAAGGAATATACACATTCTGGTCCCTCAAAAGCCATCTCCTATCCTTGAGTCCCTTCCTGATCAGACATGCCATGCAGTCCATGATGCCCAGCTTTGGGAATTCTGGATCATTGGGCTCTGCCATTGCTATATTCCATAGCCCGCTCATCACCAGCACCTGCCCCTGCTCGTTCCTGGATGGCATTTCCTTGAAGTATTTGGCGATGGCGGCGCGCCGCTTGATAGGATTCTGCTCCTTCATGATGCAGAAGAAGCAGGCCGATGCAGGGCTGCACATGTCCAGCTTAGGACACACCGTGTTGCTGTGCAGGCCTTTCTTCTTCCCCATATAGTGAAGACTTGGTCTTGACTGAAAGGTCCTGAAAGGCCTTACCGGGTTAGTCCTGGCTGAAAGTTTAATCTAGTTGATTCTGACCGACCAAGTTGGTCTTGAAAGATCAAAAAAGTTAGTCTGAAATGCCTTATTGGATTAGTCCCGACTTGAACTTTCGCCAAGTTAGTCCTGAAAGGCCTTTTTGAATTGGTCCCGACTGAAAGTCCTGCCTGAGAGGCCTTATTGGGTTGGTTCTGACTAAATTTTATTTATTTATTTTGAAGCTCAGCCTCAATATAACTGTCCTTATTAAGCACCCAAGTCGACCTGGCTCTCAGACCACATACAATTTTTCTGAAATGATCAAGCGCCAATTACAGCAATATTGAAAAGCCACTGAAAGCAAGTAAACCAACAACCGCCTCAAGACTTTTTGGGAGGTCTCTGTTACTGTTCACAACAATGACCTTCCCCTATATTATGACAATGGGTACTGCTAAATTTACCTAGTATCCATTTCTAACCCTACCCATAACATTTCCCACCATCACAGTCCATCATTTGTTTACTCGAATTCCTCCATGCGCCCACAATCCGTTCTCCAAGACATCCTTATTTGAATTAAACAATACCAATACATCTCTGTCTGTATATCAAAAGATTGTTTATCAGACGACTCGTATTGCTTTCAGCATATGGGTTGCTCGAGACAAATACTGCATATATGATATGTATATTCATTGAAAACCATGAAACCAGACAATGATGCATATGCATTGAGAACCATGACCACCGGATAATGGCTCCTTGAATGGGGCATGAGAGGAATTATATGGAATGTGATGGAATAGGACGGTTGGGTAGCCATGCCCATGCTTGCTTCTAGAAGCCCGTTCACTCCTACATGTAACGGTGGGATTTGTTTATGGTGGCCCTCGTACCAGGTGTTATCTCTTCTGAAATCACAGAGGAATAAATTTTCCCATTTGTGAACAAATGGGAAAGTGTTGTGAGTGCATGCATTCACATTTTTTTTTGGTTGATTTGGGAAAAAGATGCCTTCATCATCCTCGTCATTTTCTTTTAATTTTCTTGTATTCTGCATTGCCACCAACCAAGTTTTGTCACCATCAAAAAAAGGCAGAGTGTGGCAGATTATTGGTTGCATGGGATTCTTTTTTCCTTTCCTTTTTATTGTATTCTTTATTTAAATCAGTTCAATTGTATGAGGAGAGGTGTTGTTCAAGCCATGGTGGCAGTCTGGTTATCCATAGCCATGAATAAGTGATTAAAATGAAACTCAAAATCTAAGAGTGTTTTGTTGGGAAAGTGTTTTTAGCTTTAAGAGTGTTTTGTTGTGAAAGTGTTTTTAGCTTTAAATTTGTTTATAATGATTTCTTTAAAATTCATTTTAATTTCATCTACTAATAATTAAAAAAATTAATATATTTATTTAAAATAAATAAATTTTATATAATAATAATTAAAAATTATTATTGTCACACACTAACTTTTTAGGTATTCTTTTAAGGGATGGAGCATAAAAATTTGGCTTTTCTCAATCATCTTGAATCTCTGTAATTAGGATTCCATTGTCGTCGGTTCGACGGGTGTTTTCCATGGATTGTAAACTTGTTGAGATCCGAGATCTCGACAAAAAGTTATGGTTCTTCAAGGTTTCTTAGGCCTTCATCGACTAGAGTCTCTCATTGCCATGTGGCATCCATGTGGCTCCCTATCACCTGGCATGCCACCTCAACATATCATACAAAGACTCGCTCAACCAAAGATCAACGCTTGTCTAGCTCTTATAGGCCTATTAATTTAATTAAACATTAACCTGTTAATATCCCATTATTTTCTAATCATTAAATCATTTATTTAAATCCTATTAGGGATAATTAATTCTCCATTAAAATTTATTTACCTCTAAACTCTATTTTTACTAGGCCTACATTACTGGCCCAACTAAACCAAGGATTTCTTCCCTTTTACCTTGGTGATCCCGCATTTCGGGGTACATTTAGTGTTAATTGTTATATCAATACTCGTCAGTTAAAATCATAATCAAATCATACTAATTTAATTATATATTATAATAAAATTAAATACATCAAAGGAGGTACTTAAGATCATTAATATCAATTAACACCTAAGTCTTTGGACTTCAGCGTAAACCCTCTCCATGCTTTGATGAACATACCCCAAAACTCTTGAATGTCGAACCTACAGAGAGGGTCCCACTTATATTATTTTTTGTTTATTAATATTATAACATGGGAAAGCAGGAAGGTAGGTCTGGTAGCAGGAAGGTAGGTTCGGGCCTTCGGCCCTATGCGCTTGTTCATTCTTTTTACCCCAAACATCCGGAGTCTCGAAGCCCCAAACCTTTGAAGGGTCCACACTTACACGTGATTGTGCATTAACATTAAATTCAAAAGAAAGGAAGGGGGTTGGCGCTCTGTCACATACAAATACCCTAATAAACTCGTTTATAATATTGTGTATTGCATCTCCTTTGGAAATTGCACCCAGGTAAATAAAATGCCCAATATTATATTTAATATTGGAATGGGAGGGAGAGAGCTCTCCGGGTCAACTCCTTCGGCTTTCCAACACGTTTGTTATGCTCAAATCTCTCGGAGCCCCAGAATCTCGAAGCCTCGAAATGGCCCCACTTATACACATTTCCACCTTATTTAATATTTAGAAAGAGATGGCTTCATTCACGTCTATCCATTTTAATAAATCTTAGTATAATATAATATATTATATTATACCTCTCGAAAATCTTACCCATGTTTAAAGAACCTCTAATATTACATTCAATATTTAATATTGGCATGAAGGAAAGATACCTGGGTCCACACCTTCAACTCTTCCACGCAATTCTTCATTCTCGAATAACCTGGAGTTTCGGAGTCTTGAAGCCCCGAAGTGACCCCCACCTGTACACGTTACACATTAATATTTATTATCTATGCAACATTTTTGCAAGGAAAGGTAGGGTTCGGGCCTTCGGCGATTTGAGCTCGTGAGTTCCATCACCCCAAATGCCTTGGAGTCCCGAACTCTTGGACTCTCGGTGCCACGAAGTCCTAAAATCCCATCAAACGTTAGATCAAGTAGCCATGATCCAGGAGGAAGACGCGTGGAAGAAGACAAGGATGACATGTGGCCCAATTAATTGGTGACAAGTGTCAAGGTCTACTTGGCACATAAGGTCTGTGAAAGTCACAAATCAGAGTGACATGTGGCACACATACTATGGGTCCATGTCAATTGAGGTGATGTCAACATGCCACGTCACTCCGGGATGACAACCTTCAGGGATGTTCAGCTTCTCCTATTGGAAAAATGACCAAAGCATCAAAGGTCGAAGTCATGAACCGATGTTGGTCGTTGATTTGTGGTCACGATCGACAATAGAGGGAAATGTTCGCAGTCAAAATTGGTAGGCGTTTAACGATGAGGGTGGACACTATGATAATGGTTACGAGACCACCAGTTGTTGGTCAAATCGTCCAGTCACCATTCCAACAGGTTACCTTCGGCGAAATATGGGTGTTATGAGGTTCCAAATATCCTGGAGCTTCGGATGCCCGAAGCCTCGAAGCTCAAAAGGTTTAGCTCCCTTGGAGCGTAGTGCTAGGTTCTAGGGTCCTGGTCATATAAGGTTTTGACAAGCCCCAAGGGCTACACTCTTAAATCTTAGCCAAGATTTGGTTAAGTCCATGGGCATGAGCCCGTGGTCACTTGGACAACTGGTTTGGAGGAAGTGCCTTGCTCCTATAGAGCTCAGAATCTGTAGCAGGGAAGGAAATCTTGAGGACTCGATGAGTTTGGGGTTGTCTTGTGGAGTCCGTTCGGACAATGGCTTGTGAACTCGATTCCTTGGACATTCCATTAGGGAAATTAATGCAGATGCAAATTCAAACAAAGTCAGCTCGCCTTCTACCCCCATTTCCTTTTGAACCCATTATCTCAAGGTTCCTCTACTAGATATGATTAAAAAAGAAGTTATTGACAGAACTTGAGATCTAACTTCTACTTCAAGCTTCCTGGACCGCTAGGCCATCAGAGCCACAGACTCTACCCTTCAACGAGATAAACAACCATGCCATTATTTAACTCGGGAACTACATATTACAACAAAACAATCAAGGTAAAATAAAATTTAGAGTCATAATTATATGAGGCCTTGGAATTTAGTTGGAAACTGATTGTGGGTGTTCATCTTTCCACCCAACTGTAGGCTCAGAGGCATTCACTCTTAGCACTATGTCCACCCCCATACCAAGCCATGATATCACTAGGGAAACTTCTGCAATTTCTCAGAGATCTTCTCTCTATCACAACCTCTGCGAGGTTTATCAGATGCTTCCTCAGCATCAAGTTCGCGACCTTCTTCTCTGAGGATTCCTCTCTCTATAACTAGAGCATCGTAATCCTTCAGTTCTTCTTTTAAAGCTGGAGGGCCTCTCGTGCTCCCCTCTTTTTTGAAATCGTCCTCCTTTCATTTGTGTGTCTCCTCCTCTTCTTTCTATGATGTTTTTCTTCTCTTGCATGCCCTCTCCTTTTTCCTGGAAAGTTATGGACCTCTCTTCTTCCTTCTACCAGAAGAAACTCGAGTCAATCCTTTCTTGCAAGAAAGATATACTTTGTTGTACTTCAAGCTGACAACTTTTTGTCTTCTCAACCAGGCTCTCCATGCTTCCATTCATTGGGGAGGTTGTTTGTTCAACCACCAGTCCTTTTTCTCATTAATTGATCTTTCCTTGGGATCTAGATGAGGCTTATTATTCTAGATCAGATATCTCAGCAAGGTGGATTGGGTCATCTTGGCATGATGAACCCTCTCTATAGATTTCCTTACTCTTTCCTCTAGTGATATCATGGCCAATACTTCAAGGCTTCAACCCCACAGTCAGTTGTTGGCAATTTAAACAATAATACATTTACATTGTTCACATGCCATAGCATGGTAATCATAAGTAATGATTAATTACAAGCTAGGGGAAATAGGGGTATTACAATCCCCTCCCCCTTAAAGAAACAACGTCCTCGGTATTCTTTCTCAGTAACACCTGTCATGCCTTTCTCATTCAGCTGCTTCAGAAATATTGATCCTCTTTCTTAGTCAAGTCCTTTCCATACTCTTGACCTTTGTCACATGCCTACAGAATTTTCAAGAAGCAAACACATTAATCACAATTTCATGCAAAAACATCTTACTATCATTCAACATTCAAGAGGAAAAATTTGTATCAACACAATACTTATCTATGCAATTTCATGGATCTTCCTCCATATGGTTGTCTTGTTATCTTAGCTCACTATTTTTCCTTGACATACCCATTGTGTGCATGATCCCAAACAATAGTTTTTAAGAATTATCAAAGTCTCCTCTTCCTTGCGGTCACTCACCCTCCATGCCCAGGCTCATGCATCCCCTTCTCTGTTATACAGTCCCTCGGGCGATCCATCTTTCATTGCCAAGGCTTTCTCGCACAAGAAGAGTTCTAGAGACTTCATTGAGCCTTACAGTCAAGGCGTCCCTCAAACTTTATCTGTCGAGGCGTCCCTCTAGCTTGTGTTACCACAACACAACATATTCTAGGACAATCATGGCTTACCAGAAGGTTCTCATGTTTCAACAGTAGCCTTTTTTCTGCTTTCCAACTCCGACATCCCTCATTTGTCCTCCTTAGACAGATCTTTTTCGTCTCACCTGTATCACTAATATACAAAAATTATGAGATGTTATCATCAATTTCAAATTCAGGATTTTCTTACAAATCTGTCACCCACAGATTTCCAAATTCCACATTTTATTTTCAGATCTGTTCCACACAAGAACCAGATTCACAAGTATGGGACTTTCCTTCCCATAACAATTTGGCTCAACATGCAATTGGTCTTCCTTATGGGCTTACAACACTGCCATATCCAAGACCCTTTTCTTTCTGCAATTTCAACATTCCTCAGCCAAACAAATTGTTAGTTCTCATGCACATTATATTTTCAAAACTATGCATGCTAACAATCCAAGTCATTTTCATCTATTCAAGGGCACAAAACAAAAGGAAATATCATTATTTACGTATGCATCCTTTCAACATACCAAATTTTCCAAATGCAATTCAAATATCAAATGACTTTAATCAATGTGTCAATATTCATGGCCACATTCATACCCAATGTTCCCTTACATTGGGTTCAAGTTTGCCACACTTATGGAAAGCAATTTTCCATGGCATGTTGGAGATCAACCAACCTTTTCACCATAAGGTTTAATCATTCTCATTCACTCTTACAGCAGGACTATGCTTCTTGCTATAAGATGATCACGATCCCAAGTCATCACATATAAAACTAAAAGTTTCTCTTGAATGCATCCAAGCATTCTTCCTTCATTAGTAACCAGGGTGCCAACACTCATAACCACCCAAATTCTCTTCTTTAACACCTCTACAATTCAAGTAGAGTATTGGAAGGTCCTCCTTCCTTAATGGGCAATCCATTGTCTGCCCTCTTATGCAAACATGCATTTCCTCAATGTATTCCATGCAATGTGCTAACTATGAGCACCTTTATTCTCAATCTCCCTAGATTGGTCATGGTACTCGTGGTACTCCTTACCCATGCATTTTCTAGAATGGATTATAACTCATCCTTGAATGACATAGACTTCCTCTCTCTATTATTTAGATTCTTCTTTCCTAAATCTTACCCTGGTTGGGTAGCAATGGCATACAACAACCACTCAAAATTATTTACATATCATTAAGATAATGAAATCTTCTCAGAAGGGATTCTTACCGAATCCCTTCATACCTTATGCCACACAGGCATGGAAATTTTTATACCTGCTCTAGCTGGTAGCACCCTTTTCCTGATTTTTACCTCATCAATAGTGCTCCATGGGGCTCCCAAAGTCCCTTCAACAATATTTCAACAACAACCTTCTTTCATTCATCCTTTGCTTGAGGTTTTCCATAATTGGTAACTTTATTTCCCAACAGTTTCAATTTCTTTCTATACATGACATACATCACAAATATATTAATCGTTATGTAAAATAAAAGTGCATGTATCATAGCATTTAAATCAATAAAAAAAATTCAAATATGCCTCAACATATCTCTATGCACTCTATCACATCACTCCTTAATGTGTTAGTTGGTCCAATCACAATCCACTTTTCAGTTGTATCTGTAGTCGTACAACCATCAACATCCTTATGCCAAAACACTTACCTGCATCATTAAATTAGACTCTCATACCAAAGAAATACAATAAACAACAAGAAAGGAGTTAAGAAACTCTTCCCTTGTCCAACTCCTACATAGCCCTGGACTTTTAGTCCAACTGAGTTATTTTCCAAGACCTCATTGTCTTCACTTAACGTGGCTTAACCAAGCCTATTCATTTAAACATACTTATTTATTCATTTTCCTTTGCTTTCATAGTTGTTTCTTTTTTAGATTCATAACTTTGTTAAGCAAATCAGATTATTTATCCACACATGTTCCTTGTTTTGTTAACTTACATCCATGATGCACTTAACCACATGCATAATCATAAGTCTATATGTATCTAGCATAGGTATACTTTACAACTCACATACATATTTATATTAAAATCATTTAACTCATGATTGTTCACAATCATCCTCATGCRACCCTCAGGGCATAATCGTGTTTCCTTTTATCRTGACAATAGAGYGTCCTTGCTCATTTGCTCTTTCATCTATTTGTACTAGATTTTCCTAATGGAATGGAACACATTCCCCTCAAGCTATCATTCAAAGAAAAAMTTTCATGACTCCTGAGAATAGAGTCAGCCATGCATCCATGGKATTCATTTAATCTTGGCAAGTGCAATTATTGCCTTACATTTCACTCATGCAGGAAGTCACATCATGCCTTTAGTATACATATACTCATACATCGTACATGTGCATCAYTTGCACATTTAATATCATTCATTCATACATATTTGGTCTTAATATCGGTYTTCATATCAAGCAACYTCACAATGCATTAAATCCATCCACTCACACATATACAAACACAACTAAACATTCATCATGCAAGMTYGTTTCTTGCACCTGTTTCCATGTCAATCATACACATGGACATATCAGACTTCCARATCCTTCTCCCAAGGACCTTGCTKCCATTCTCATGAAAAATMTCATAGAGATACTCAACACTRAGCTCCCCTCTCGGTTGAGAACTTGCAACCATTCACATGATAACCACATGTCAAGTTTAACAGACATAGCCATAACTATGTCCCCCTTTCCTTATGACAACAACCCACAAGAAGGCATTCTTGCCTCAATTACTATATAATTATTCAACAACCCAGAAAAACTATCTGGGCAATTCCAACAGTGCCCAAGGAAAAAAGACAACTTATCAAGCTTCATTTTCATGCCTCAAACCATTTTTGGTTAACAAACCTTTTATCAAGGGAATCCTTCTCTAGATTCCCTCTCACTACTGATTGAGCACACCAAGTCATACCTCTATGGATACCATCCATTTCTTGACATCAACCTTACCCATTGGTCATATAGAAGTGTTCCAACACTTCCCTTACCACATTCAAGATTAACATTTCATTAACTATTTTACCTTTATCCTCATAGTGTAATATACAACCAATATTATCAACATTTTATTTAGGTTGCTCTAGTCAGATCATCACTAACCATATGATCTATGACATCACCATATTTTACATCCAATGACAGACTATAATAAGTATATATACATGTTATATGCATTCTCTATCTTTGCGATATGTATTTCAGCATTCGTGCACCAAGCATTGTACCCACGTCTATAGTGCAGACGAGTTCCACTTACTTACCTTATTTATAATGAATCTTAATGTCTAACAGCATTTGAATTGTTTCCTTAAAGTCCAAATACAATTTTGAAGTATGTTACTTACTAAGTATTTTAATATAGAACCCCAGAGCATCTTTAGATCATAATTAGTCTTGGGTAGAAAGTCCATCTCTTTCTTTTAAATTTTTGTAGGGGTTCTAGTTGTTTTGTCTATTCTCATTAAAACATAAGATAAGTTGTAAATGTAAATCAGCCTTAACCATTACACCCAAAATCCTTCCTTATGTTCGGGAATTGCTAGGGACGAAGGTCACTCTCCTCCTCCCACAGGAATTCTAGAAGATTAGTTTTCTATCCACCATGCAAGGGAGGATGTTGTGATAGCTCACTCAATCACTCCATATTTCTGCAGATTTGTTTATTAGCTTGATTAGAAAAACATTGCCCAACAATTCCTGTACCCATAAACAAATTTGTTTCTTAGTTGCCTTATGATCCATAGAGTTTCACATGCTCTCCCTTTTCAGAAAATGGTCACCAAACCCATTCCTCTTACATAGACACACCCTTAAGTTAATAGGGATACACACTTCCCTAGCACAAGTTGACCTCACATATTTACATAAGGCTTCTAGACATGGGGAAATATACTCACAAGGCCTCATATCTTATTTATGCAACAATTTTGATTACCAAGGCCTCAAAAACCCACTCTTGTAGGGGTGGCTACCATTTCCCAAAGACAACAATATGATTCTTTTGCTACAATCCAACAAGGTTCAATTATTTTGTTGAGTAAATTCCTAACAAAAAAATTAAATCTACATTCCTTCTCCTCAAGGAGCTTATGCAAATAATATCCTTGTGGAAGTAAACACTTCTAACAGGATCATATTAGCCTTGGTAAACTAGTCTCATGACTATTCCTCGACCCATCCAGACCTAGTGTTTGAGTCATGCTCTACTAGATAGGGTAGGGTAGGGTTCCCTCCCCCTTAAATCTTTCTAATAAAATTTATTTGACTCTTTCATGAGCCCAATCAGGCCAAGTGTCGTTGCCTGCTCTGATACCACTTTGTCACACACCCAACCCCTTAGGTATCCTTTTAATGGATGGGGCATAAAAAAAATTCTTTTTTCAATCACCTTGAATCCATGTTACTAGAATTCCATTGTCTTCGGTTCGACGAGGGTTTTCCATCAACTATAAATTTGTCTGGATCTGAGATTTGGACCAAAATTTATGGTTCTTCAGGGTTCCTTAGGCCTTCATTGACTAAAGTCTCTCATTGCCATGTGGCATCCACATGGCTCCTGTTGAGAACTCAACACACCCTAAAAAGCCTATGTCAAATTTTACTTTTTGGGTACCACTTAATCTTTTGGCATTGTCTAATTCGACTTCAATATGAAAAATGTTGCCTTTGCTTATCATTTTTTTATTATCATTAAGTCTTTAAAAGCTTTCTTGGACATGTGAAAACTATCATAACTTAAAAGGAATAACATTTAATTAAAGAATCAACCACTAAAGCATTTCACCCGACGAGTCCAAAATACGACACCCGAAAAAATTGAAGATGAAAGAAAATCACTCGAGAAAAATGAGGTCGTTGATCGTCGATCTTCGTCGGTGTCAGAAGAAGGGAGTTTTCTTTCATGACAAGCATTACACAAGGAAGACGCTGATATCCGATTTCATTCGGCATCGACGAAAGGCAAAGGGAGTAAACGTTAGCAAAGAAAGAAAGGAATCATCGATGGTCGATTCCCGAAGCATTTCGGCATCGACAAATTTTTGAGAAAATAAATCCGTAGAGAACATAATAATTTTATCCCCAAGTGTCGATTCCCCATGTCCTTTTCGACATCGGCAGTCCCAGGTTTATCTCATATCGTGCATTTTGAACAAAGTAATGAAACCGACTATTACCCGCAAGCTAGGTCACCGGTCTTCGATGTCATATGTCCCAAACCAGTTGTGCCATGATGGTACCACTAAGCATGAATTCTAGGCTTCCTTAGAAGAAATATGGTTTATTCGAATAACATAAAAGTATGTTCCAAATAAGACAGGAAAAGATGTGGACCAAACACACAGGGATTTCATATACAAACAAAAATATGATGCATTCAATCGCTATAACCAAAGTCCATTCATCAAAATTTCGAGACTTTATATATATTAGATTGTCGTCAAGATCAAGCTACATACAATAGACACTGTCTACACCTTTTGGCCAACCAACCCAGTTACATTAAGAAAATGAAAATCTCCTTACAAAAGGGAAAATTATCAAAGTTATGCGTAGCGTTTGAAAATGTAAAAAGAGTTTGCCAATCATGCCTCTTCTGCACACATAATTTCTTTTCGGATACTTCATGCTCCTAAGGGGTTTTCATCTTTTGTTCTCCCAACACTCTTTGCACCTCGCGTAGTTGCACAATCGTATCTTTCGCCTCCCGAAGTTGCCTCTTGAGCCAGGTTGCGTTCCCTTCACGACCTTGAGGTGTTGACACCTCAAGGGTTATTTCTGCCAACTGTTGTCGTAGTTCTCTATTTTCCTGGTAGAGTTCAACTATGGTGAGTTGTGTCTGCTCTAGCTACTGACTAGGTGCTCGAACGCTAGAACCCAAGGCTTCTGTCCTTCACATTCAACTTCCACTTCCTCGACTTATGGTTTTGACCAGCTCTAGCCAGATAATGCGCATTAGGAATTCCTTAGCAGTTGATCGTGCGCGCGACTCAATTAGGATTTGGTTTTCCCCTCCCACTTCTTTATTCTTCCCGGAACTTCCTCTCCTCTGCGGTATCTGCTGCTGAGGTAGTGTGAATTCCAACTTGTGTCCTTCTGACGTAACTTCTTCCACTTTGGCCTCAGCATGGGGCGATACCATCGTTTCCACACGAATGTAGGAATCTCCCTTTGAAGGCTTGGGAACACCCGCTGCAAATAAGAATGAGTCTCAAGCATTTCGTGGCTCAGGCCTGGCACTTCGGCTACCTAGCAGGCCTCGTCTTGTGTTTTGAGGAGATCCCATGGTGTGACAACGTATCCACCTTATGCGTGGATGTCTTGACAAAGGCACAAAGCAAAGAATTTGATCAAAGTGAGCTCACGAGACAAGTTACCAATGGCACACAAGCTCGACTGGTGAGTAGAACGCTTACAGAACATCTAGAATTTATAACAGAGCGAGGCAGCGAGATGAAACGTGTCAGGGGACACTGAATGCCTTGTGACAAGATGTTTTAAAAGAATTATTGTGTCACATCATTGCGACGACATGATCCGAGGCGTGTGAGATTTAGTCGATAATAATTGCATAGGATGTGTGGTACGATAATCTTGATTCCTTTCAATTCCCCTAGCCTCCATAATGAGCTAATGATGGTTGATGCACTTGCTGATGCGACTTCTATTTGAGCGACCTGCCTTGACTTGAAGCATTTAACAACTTCCCTTATGACAGTATCCGATCTTTTTGGAACTTACTCATACTTTTGGCACATGTTCAGCTCTGACATCCTTTCCAGACCCTAAGGGCTAACCGGCCACTGGCATGACTTTGACTCGCATATTTTCTGTACCTAATCTATCATGCTATGACGCACAGATGTAACCCACCCTAATTGAGGAAAAATGAAAGCGCTAACAAAGACGGTTTAGGTAATCCGAAAGGTTGTAGAGATCACATAAGTATCAAACAACCAGACTTAGCGAGCTTTATAAGTATGCATTAGTCTGTTTTCTTCACGCTTATGCTTTTCATATATTTTTTCGAGTATTGTTCTGTAAGCAATTTCTAAACGATTTTTTATTCCGATTGTAGGAAGGATCCCTTTGACTATTGAACAAAATTGGCTCCGTAGCTTCGCCGAGGAATACGAGAAAAACTAAATCCGAGGATCGATAAGCAATGAAGGATATCGGATCCCCCGAGTTCGGCACTCCGAAAAAATTCGTCGACTTGTGCGACATAGTTGAATCGCATACCAAGCAAGATTTATTATGGTCTGAAGAGCTAGCGAAGGTGACCGACACAACACCAGTACAAGTGCAAAGAATTATGGAATATTTGATTAGAGCTCGGATTGTGCTACAACAGTTAAACACCAGTCTAGTGAAGTATCGAGCGCATGCAGTGGAGGTCAGAGGAATTTACGCGGCTCCGTTGGAACATCATAGATTTCCATGGGCCCAAACTTGCGAGGAGTTGTTTATTAGTTGGTCAGAGTATGAGAAAAGTCACCCTTTCAAGTGATATCTTGAGTTGACTGCTAAAGAAACTGTTAGAAGAGGACGCCACGTGGCAAATTTTGTTTTGTTTAAACTACACTTAGCCGTTATTTTCACTTGAATTTTATGTTATAAATAATAACATCGACCAATTAGTTAAGGGTTGATGGTTGTTGCAAGAACTCTTTCTTTCTGGTTGTTAAGAATTATTTTGAAGCTACCTTTAATTGAGAAGTCCTTCTGAACCAGAGACAAGTTATTTTCATCAAATGCATGTGATTGGACATGGAGAAGAACTATTTCCTATCTTGTTTCATGAATGATGTTGTAATGAGTAAGAGCTATTTAATCTATTGTCAAGTTATCTGGTGCAATATTTTGTTGTTCTTTACTGTAATGATGAAGATGAATCNGAGTTCGGCACTCCGAAAAAATTCGTCGACTTGTGCGACATAGTTGAATCGCATACCAAGCAAGATTTATTATGGTCTGAAGAGCTAGCGAAGGTGACCGACACAACACCAGTACAAGTGCAAAGAATTATGGAATATTTGATTAGAGCTCGGATTGTGCTACAACAGTTAAACACCAGTCTAGTGAAGTATCGAGCGCATGCAGTGGAGGTCAGAGGAATTTACGCGGCTCCGTTGGAACATCATAGATTTCCATGGGCCCAAACTTGCGAGGAGTTGTTTATTAGTTGGTCAGAGTATGAGAAAAGTCACCCTTTCAAGTGATATCTTGAGTTGACTGCTAAAGAAACTGTTAGAAGAGGACGCCACGTGGCAAATTTTGTTTTGTTTAAACTACACTTAGCCGTTATTTTCACTTGAATTTTATGTTATAAATAATAACATCGACCAATTAGTTAAGGGTTGATGGTTGTTGCAAGAACTCTTTCTTTCTGGTTGTTAAGAATTATTTTGAAGCTACCTTTAATTGAGAAGTCCTTCTGAACCAGAGACAAGTTATTTTCATCAAATGCATGTGATTGGACATGGAGAAGAACTATTTCCTATCTTGTTTCATGAATGATGTTGTAATGAGTAAGAGCTATTTAATCTATTGTCAAGTTATCTGGTGCAATATTTTGTTGTTCTTTACTGTAATGATGAAGATGAATCATGGTGTTATTATGTGATGGATGATTACATAGGTGAATTATTTTTCTTGCCATTGTCTTATCGCATATGTGTTTTCTTTCTAGTAATTAGTTTCTCAGACAGTAATTGGATGCTCACATGGTTAATGTATTAGTACTAGGCCCGTGGTATAAAATTGTGTTTGCATGCTTGAGCAGTGGGTTATCCCAAGTTCAGCCTCTTCCCCAGTAGTTAGAACTTAGTCTTGTTTTGTTTCCAAGTTGGTTTATACCGGCTTACATCTCATATCGGTCCCACCGAAGATAAAATACAAAATAGATAGTCCGAACTGAAGGAAGAGCCTTCACAAGAAAACATAAATCCCATCGATAAATTGGACGGATCACAAGATTTGTAGAACCATTCCACTATTAAATGTTGTAGAGTCTAATTGGGCCTCGGTGGCAGGTTTGGTTCCTACTGTTGAATCAAGGAATTTAGGACCCATCAACAGAATTGGCACTAGAAGGAGGGCTTGAACATGAATAGTTGGATATATATTTTACATTGTATTTTATATTGAAAACAACTCACATGCATGGCTAGTCATTCCCAAGACAGCCCACACGCACTGAGTACTCCTGAAACGAGTAACTCACCCTAGTCCGAGGAAGAATCTTTTCACCCTGAAATACCTTATGCTCTTCCTCACGAGGAATTAAATCAATTTAGAAGAATCACAAGTGCATACATCCGACAGATCGGTGCATTGTCCTTAGCTCTGATACTTCCTCAAAGAAAAAAGATAAGTAGGCCAGTGGTCAATACTCCTGACGAAGTTTTCGTGCACACAGTAGAAGACTTAATAGATTTCGCAATCACCAAAATTCAAGATCCTCTTGATCTAATACCCGAAATGCCAGCCGACGATGTCTCTGAACTAGACGATTTTTCGGAAGAGGAGGAGTTTAACTCAGAGTCTGAAGATATGGAAGGCAACAATGACCATAATGAAGAAAGGGGGAACCCACCTCTGAAAAATCAACCCTAGTTGTCCAGAGATGCTTTGGCCCTCCTGGGACCAGTCCATAACCTTCCCTGACATCCAAAGAAGTTACTTCCTAAGTTCGATCCTGAAACCTCAGGATTGCCTGAAGATCATATCAAGAAATTTATACTAGTGATAAGGCTTATGAACATCCAACATGAAGACGTAGTTTCTAGGCTATTCCCCTACACTTTTGAGAACTCAACCTCCACATGGTATTTTAACTTACTTGTAGGATCCATAACTAGCTGGATAAAGTTTCAAAAAGATTTTCTAGATAAATTTGCAGAAGAGACTAATACATGAGCTCTGATGGTTGATTTGTTCATGGCCACCATGAGTTTGAAAGAGAAGGTTAAAGATTTCAATCAAAGATTCATGACCATCTTAAACAACTTCCAGCCCGAAGCCAAACCAAATCAGAAGTTGCAAATATAAGTATATGCTAATGCGCTCCCAGCTTCTATTTCCATGTTTGTGAAGAGGGCTACCAAACAAACCTTAGCTGAGAATTTTGAAGAAGCTAAAACTATAGAATTCCAAACGAAAGGGTGTAAAGAAGGCCAAGTCTCTTTAGTTAAGAAATAAATTCAACCTCCTCCCAGGAGATGACTCCTTTTGACTAGACCGCTAGGGAAACAAGTAGAACAGACTCCCAACAAGGGTAATGGAGACATAAAATATCTACAATGCATGGTTAAGAAATTATCAAACGAGATCATAGACATGAAGAGAAACACAGGGGAAGGAAACCAAGGCCAAAGTCCCTATAAGCCTTTCTTTAAAAGGAACCCGTCGTTCAAAGCCATTGAACCTCCCCTAACTAACTTAAATATCGATATAGGGAATGCCGTATCTGATTTTTTTTGTACTTATCACCAGGAAAACCACTCTGAAAGAGACTACCCCCAATGGGTGCATGCCATGAATTTGATGGAAAACCAGTTTTTAGACGAGGTTTCCCTAACCGAACAACCAAGCAGTTTGGTTATGAATGTTGCTGACCAGGAAGAGATTGACCCACCAGAAGATGCAACCATGGTGATATGGGATCCTGACCTAATTATGCCTTTCGACGACCTATTTCAGGTTCAAGAACCACCCACGTAGATCTTGGTTGTGCAAACGAGAAGTAAAGGTCCTCCTGTCTCAAAGGATCCTAATACCACTCAAACATCAGGGGAAAGGTCAACTCTCGATCACCCGAAAGAACCTTTTTCTCCCCATAAGAACCCTATTAGCATCCATACGTGAGAATCACCCAAACTGGAGTACAACATAGTTGAAGATTTGAAGAAGTTGAAGGATAATATATCGGTTATGGACATATGCAGGATCCCTCAGCAGAAGGACTTTCTGCTACAAGATTTGAACTCAGTAGAAAACCCTATGACTAGCAATGGTGAGGAAAGAAATCTATCTCTGACAAATCTGGTGAGTAAACCAACTGTAAACACCTGCTCCGAAGATAGGAAGGGAAAACCTTTTGTCCCACTGTTTCTCTTAATGTTTGAAGTCTTCAACAAGAACCTCCACAATTGTTTGGTAGATTCGGGGGCATCTTCCAACGTTATGCCCTTGTCTATTTGCAAAAAAATAAATTCCATTCCTCTTAAGAGCGATAACCATGTGATACAACTAGACAAAACCTAGGTCAAAGTCATTGGGGAACTCAGAGATGTAATGATTAGGATAGCGACACATCCTAAGTTTTTGCAAGTGATTGACATCATTGTAGTAGACATCCTAGAGACCTATGGGTTATTACTAAGTTGAGATTGGTCTGAGAAGTTAAATGGGTACTTTAGTACAGACCGGACACACCTTTGGCTACCACTGAAGGGATATAAGAATATGATTAGAATCGATAGGGAGAGATACCTGAAACATGCGGTCACTGATCTAGAAACCCTGAACGAACCCTCATCCATAGATTTCCTTGTGCTGGGTAATTATTCCCACGATTCCCACTTCAGGAAATTTTCTCCTCTCTTATCCGATGTCCCTCTCACTCAAAACTCTGAAATGGTTTTTCAAGAGAATTCATCGATACCGACATAAGACACCCTCTTCTGTCAAGACCCTGTGCTAGAGATTACAGAACAAAAGATATGGGAGCAAGAAAGTAATAAGAAAGAGGAAAAGGGTGATTGTTGTTCACAAATTTGGACCATATACTTTGATGGATCTAAATCGCAGGAAAGATCAGGGGTAGGGTGCATCCTCATTGATCCAAAAGGTAAACATCATTTTCTGTCCTGTAGACTAGAATTCGAATGCACCAATAACACCGCCGAGTATGAAGCTCTAGTACAAGGGTTAAAGAAATCCATAGACTTAAACGCCAAAGAATTGAAAGTTTTTGGAGACTCGGAGATTATTGTTAGACAAGTAAGGAATACTATACATTGCAATTCCCCACACCTAAAGAATTATCAACAGTAAGTACATAGGTTAATAGAGCATTTTGAAGCTTTCAATATTACAACGATCCCCAGAGAAAAGAATATCCTTGGCTTATCTAAAATTGTTCTGACAATATCAAGATGTCTTTGCATGGTCCCACTGATATCTAAAAACTTATGACACTCGTATCATTCAACAAACTATACCGTTAAAATCTAAAGTGAAACCCTTCCAACAGAAGCTCTGAAAGTATCAACCATCCTTGGAACCCCTCATGTATTAGGAATTGAAGAAACTTTTATATGCCAAAATCATCTTCCAGGTTAGGCATTCCACGTGGGTAGCAAATCTGGTTCCTGTGAAGAAAAAGTCTAGAGAAAGCCGCTTATGCGTCGATTTTAGGAACCTCAACAGAGCTTCAGAAAAGGACAATTACCTAGTCCTGCCAATGGAGAAACTCCTACAAACCATGTCTGGTTCGGAGGTCTTCTTTCTACTAGATGGTTTCTCAGGTTACAACCAAGTCCTGGTTTCAGAGGAAGATCATTTGAAAACTACCTTCTGAACCAAGTGGGGAACCTTCACTTATAAACGCATGCCCTTTGGTTTAATAAACACAAGGGAGACCTTCCAAAGGGAAATGGACGTAGCATTTCGGGGACTAATCAACAAGTGTGTGGTAGTGTATCTGGACGACGTATATGTGTATTCAAAGAATAAAGAAGAGAACATCCAACACTTAACTCAGATTTTTGAAAGGTGTAGGAAATACGGTATATCCTTAAATCCCAAGAAAACTATTTTCTACGTCGAGGAAGGTAAGCTGCTAGGCCACATTATATCTCAAGTAGTCATTCACATAGACCCATAAAAGATTAAGGCCATAGCTCAACTCTCGTTGCCTCACAACAAGAAATCTATGCAGTCTTTCTTCAGGCAAATCAATTTCGTAAGGAAATTCACTCCCGATTTCGCAGAAACCATCAAACCCTTACAAAAAATGATCTGCAAAGATGTTGAATTCAAGTGGGACGATGAACAAAAAGATGCTTTCAACAATATTAAAACTGCTATATCTCAAGCCCCCGTGTTACGAAGTCTTGATTTCAATAGAGATTTCTTCCTCTATACTTTCACCTCCGACCAATCGTTAGTTGTGGTATTGACTTAGAAGGATGATGACAACAATGAGGCTCCGGTGTCATTCATGAGAACTAATATCCAAGGAGATGAACTTAATTATCATGATGTTGATAAACATGCATATGCGGTATATAAGGTAGTAAAGCACTTTAGGTCTTACTTCTTCAAGAACCACACCAAAGTGATTGTGCCTCACCTTGCAGTTCGATCCTTGTTTACTCAGCAAGAGAAGGGGGAAAGAAGAGGGAACTAGATGGTAGTGGTCTAAGAATTTGATCTAGATATAACCTGCCAAACTAGTTAAAGGGCAAGGGTTGTGAAAACTCGCAGTTGAAGCCCAGGACCAAGTAAATGAAGATTCTGGATGGGAGAATGAAATGGAATTATGGTGTGGTGAAGCTTCATACATTTTCACAGGGTCATAGTCTTTGTATGAGAATTTAACTTATATCCTACACCATGGAACTTGTCCAGGAAATCTCAACCTTAGGGAAAGGACAACTCTCAGGTTAAAATCTGCACAATATCGACTCATAAATTCGGTAATCTTTTGGATTAATTATGATGGGTTACTCTTAAGATGTCTCAAATGTGAAGACACAGACAAAGTTCTGAAGGAGCTCCATGATGACCCTGCCGGTGGAAATTTTGCAGGAAACACCATCGCTCATAAGATACTGAGAGCTGGCTATTATTGGCCCACCTTGTTCAAAGACGCTCACACCTATGCTAGGAGCTGTAAAACTTGTCAAGTAAGTGTTGGGAGAGAAAAGAGAGCAACAGTTCCACTTCAACTTGTAACTGTTTCTAGGTCCTTTGAGCAATGGGGGTTAGATATCATAGGAGAGATTACACCAAGCTCTTCAAAACAACACAAGTATATACTTACTGCCACCGACTATTTCATGAAATGGGCAGAGGCCATCCCTCTGACTCATGTAAACGATAAAGTGGTGATTCAATTCATAGAACAACAACTAATTACAAGGTTCGGTGTCCCTTCTGTTATGGTTTTCGATAGTGCGGCTTATTTTTCTTCCACCTTATTAACAGAGTTTGCACTGGACAAAGGAATCATAATTAGGTACTCTGCAAATTATTATCCATAGGGAAACAGGGTGGTAGAATAAACTAATAAGAACCTAGTGAGAATATTAAAGGAGACAATTGTAGACAACCAAATGAATTGGCATAATCTACTCCATAACGCTCTGTGGGCCGATAGGGTCACACCCAAGGAAGCTATAGGAAATTCCTCATACTTTCTGGTTTACGGGCAGGAAGCCATTCTCTCGAACGGGCTTTATCTTCCATCTCTTCAATTGGCCCAAGATTCCAGAGGATAGCCTTCATCAGTCATACAACAAAGAATTGACACTCTGCTCATGCTAGAGGAAGAAATGGAAAAGGCTAAATCAAAGTTCATGGCCCACCAGTAGATCGTTAAAAGATGGTTTGATGAGCATAAGGCTAAAGAGAAGAACTTTGAAGTAGGAGACTTANTACAACAAAGAATTGACACTCTGCTCATGCTAGAGGAAGAAATGGAAAAGGCTAAATCAAAGTTCATGGCCCACCAGTAGATCGTTAAAAGATGGTTTGATGAGCATAAGGCTAAAGAGAAGAACTTTGAAGTAGGAGACTTAGTCTTGAAATGGGAAAGAGCAAACGAGCCTAAAGGCAAACATTCTAAGTTTCAAAATCTATGGCTCAGACCTCTCCAGGTGGCCGAGAAGATTGGGGTAGGCACTTATCGGTTGCAAAATCTGAGGGGGGAACCTGATGCCCTAGTAGTAAATGGCCAAGCCCTAAAACAATATTTCCAATAAAATAAATAAATAAAACATTTAAAAAAAAATACAAAAATTTGTATGTTGTTTTCATGATTTTGGTTTTAGATAGGTCTTTTGCGAATTGCCTTTATTTTTCTTCTGTTGTTTTATTTTCTACACTTTTGAGGGTTTTGTTTAGCAAGGCAATGGTTGACCTCAAATCATGCGACAAAGTGAACTCTATTCTGAACTCATCGCTCACTTACAACACAAGAAGCACCAAGGAACTTGTGGTTGCTTTGAGGGGTCATCTATCTAACCTGCTTGCCTCATTTTTGCAAAATAAACAGACGTCATCCTCTCCCACTCACTCAGGGCATTCTGCCGAATTTTTTTTTACTTTATCAAACAAGTGAACAGTGGGAGATGGTATGCAGATAACTCCTCCAGGGCTATGGACGTTCACTAGAAGTGAAGCAAGTTCTGTGATGTCGGGGTGACTCCGCTGGGGCTATGGGCGCTCGCTGGCAGCATAGCAACATCGTAGCAATTGACTAAAGGTAACTAAAGGATTAATTCCAATGAATGCTTTACTAGATTTTATCAAAAAGGGCATGAGTCAGGGTTATAGGAAACGAAGGAGGAATAAAGGTTAAAAACCCCATGGGCAAGCCCGAAAGCATCAACCGAAGGATTTCAAATGTAAGGGTAAAAGAGGCTCTGATTTAAAACCAGTAAGGTTCTCCACCAGCTTTCGTATCAGCCGAGCATGAAGGAAGAACAAAGATTATGTTTTCGCCCAATGAATCATCATTTGTTGAGCACTCAACACACCCTAAAAAGTCTATGTCAAATTTTACTTTTTGGGTACCACTTAATCTTTTGGCATTGTCTAATTCAACTTCAATATGAAAAATGTTGCCTTTGCTTATCATTTTTTGATTCTCATTAAGTATTTAAAAGCTTTCTTGGACATGTGAAAACCATCATAATTTAAAAGGACTAACATTTAATTAAAGAATCAACCACTAAAGCATTTCACCCGACGAGTCCAAAATTTGGCACCCGGAAGAATTGAAGCTGAAAAAAAATCACTCGGGAAAACCGAGGTCGTCGATCGTCGATATTCGTCGACATCGGCAGAAGGGAGTTTTCTTTCGTGACGATCATTACACAACTAAACCGTCGATAACTGATTTCATTCAGCATCGGCGAAAGGCAAAGGGAGTGAATGTTAGCAAAGAAAGAAAGCAATCGTTGATGGTCGGTTCCTGAATCGTTTCGGCATCGACAAATTTTTGAGAAAGTAAATCCGTAGAGAACATAATAAGTTTATCCCCGAGCGTCGATTTCCCGGTGCCTTTTCGGCATTGACAGTCCCAGGTTTAGCTTAGATTGCTCATTTTGAACAAAGTCCCGAACCCGACTATTACCTGCAAGCTAGGTCACCGGTCTTCAATGTCATATGTCCCAAACTAGTTGTGTCACAACGGTACCACTGAGCATGAATTCTAGGTTGCCTTAGAATAAATATGGTTTGTTCGAATAACGTAAAAGTACGTTCCAAATAAGACAGGAAGAGATGTGGACCAAACACACAGGGAGTTCATATACAAACAAGAAGATGATGCATTCAATCGCTATAACCAGAGCATTCAATCACTATAACCAGAGCTCGTTCATCAAAATTTCGAGACTTTATATATATTAGATTGTCGTCAAGATCAGGCTACATACAGTAGACATTTTCTACACCTTTTGGCCAACCAACTTGGTTACATTAAGAAAATGAAAATCTCCTTACAAAAGGGAAAATTATGAAAGTTTTGCGTCGCGTCTGAGAATGTAAAAAGAGTTCGCCAATCATGCTTCTTCTGCGTGCGGACTTTTTTCCTGGCTACTTTGCGCTCCTTGAGGGGTTTTCATATTTTGTTCTTCTGACACTCTTTGCGCCTCGCGTAGCTGCACGATCGTATATTGCACCTCCCGAAGTTGCCACTTGAGCTAGGATGCGTTCCATTCATGACCTTGAGGTGGTAACACCTCAAGGGTCTTTTCTGCCAACTACCATCGTAGTTCTCTATTTTCCTGGTAGAGCTCAGCTATGGCGAGTTGTGCCTACTCTAGCTACTGACTAGGTGCTCGAACGCTAGAACCCGAGGCTTTTGTCCTTCCCATTCGGCTTCAGCTTCCTTGACTTATGGTTTTGACTGGCTCTAGCTAGATAGCGTGCATTAGGAATTCCTCAACAGTTGATCGTGCACGTGACTCAATCAGGATTTGATTTCCCCCTCCCACTTCTTTAATCTTCCCGGGCCTTCCTCTCCTCTATAGTATTTTCTACTAAGGAAGCGTGACTTCCAACTTGTGTCCTTCCGGCATAACTTCTTCCACTTCGGCCTCAGCATGGGGTGATACCATCGTTTCCGTGCGAAGGTAGGAATCTCCCTTTGAAGCCTCCGGAACACCCGCTACAAATAAGAATGAGTCCCAGGCATTTTGTGGCTCAAGATTGGCACTTTGGTTGCCTCGCGGGCCTCATCTTGTGTTTTGAGGAGATCCCATGGTGCGACAACGTATCCACCTTATGCGTGGATGTCTTGACAAAGGCCCAAAGAAAATAATTTGATCGAAGTGAGCTCATGAGATGAGTTACCAATGGCACACAAGCTCGGTTGGTGAGTAGAACGCTTACAAAACATCTAGAATTTATAACGGAGCGGGGCAACGAGCCAAAACGTGCTAGGGGACACCGAATGCCTTGCGACGAGATGTTTTACAAGAATTACTATGTCACATCCTTGCAACGACATGATCCGAGGTGTGTGAGATGCAGTCGATAAGAATTGTGGAGGATGTGTGGTACGATCGTCTCGATTCCTTTCAATTCCCCCAGCCTCCATAATGAGCTAATGATGGTTGATGCACTTGTTGATGCGACTTATGTTTGAGGGACCTTCCTGGACTTGAAGCATTTGACGACTTCCCTTATGACATTATCCGATCTTTTTGGAACTTACTCGTACTTTTGGCACATGTTTAGCTCTGACATCCTTTCCTGAGCCCAAGGGCCAACCGGCCACTAACGTGACTTTGACTCGCATAATTTTTGTACCTGATCTATCATGCTATGATGCACGGATGTAACCCACCCTAACTGAGGAAAAATGGCAGCGCTAACAGAGATGGTTCAGTTAATCCGAAAGGTTGCAGAGATCACGTAAGTATCAAACAACCAGAGTTAGCGAGCTTTACAGGTATGCATTAGTCTGTTTTCTTCATGCTTATGCTTTTCATATATTTTTCTGAGTATTGTTCTATAAGCAACTTCTAAACAATTTTTTATTCTGATTACAGGAAGGATCCCTCCGACTATCAAACAAAATTGGCTCTGTAGCTTCGCCGAGGAATCCAAGAAAAACTGAATCCAAGGATCGATAAGCAATGAAGGATATCAGACCCCCCGAGTTCAGCACCCCCAACAAATTTGTCGACTTGTGCGACATAGTCGAATCGCATAACAAGCAAGATTTATTATGGGTCGAAGAGCTAGCAAAGGTGACCGACACAATGCCAGGAAAAGTGAAAATATTTATGGAATATCCGATTAGAGCTCGGACTATGCTACATCAGTTAAACACCATTCTAGTGAAGTACAGAGCGCATGCGGTGGAGGTCAGAGGAATTTACGCGGCTCCAATGGAACAACACAGATTTCCATCGGCCCAAACTTGCAAGGAGTTGTTTATCAGTTGGTCGAAGTATGAGAAAAGTCACTCTTTCAAGTGATATCTTGAGTTGACTGTTAAAGAAACTGTTAGAAGAGGATGCGACGTGGTGAATTTTGTTTTGTTTAAACTACACTTAGCCGTTATTTTCAGTTGAATTTTATGTTATAAATAAGAATATTGACCAATTAGTTAAGGGTCGATGGTTGTTGCAAGAAATATTTCTTTTTGGTTGTTAAGAATTATTTTGAAGCTGCCTTTAATTGAGAAGTCCTTCTAGACCAGAGACAAGTTATTTTCATCAAATGCATGTGATTGGACTTGGAGAAGAACTATTTCCTATCTCCTTTCATGAATGATGTTGTAATGAGTAAGAGCTATTTAATCTATTGTCAAGTTATCTGGTGCAATATTTTGATGTTCTTTACTCTAATGATGAAGATGAATCGTGGTGTTATTATGTGATGGATGATTAAGTAGGTGAATTATTTTTCTTGCCATTGTCTTATCGCATGTGTGTTTTCTTTCTGGTCATTAGTTTCTCAGATAGTAATTGGATGCTCACATGGTTAATGTATTAGTACTAGGCCT
>SNQJ01S0098245.1:0-26089 GCA_010110895.2 Picea sitchensis | reverse complement strand
GCAGTTGGCATCACGTTTTATTATTAAAACATAGAAATACAATTTGCATATTACATCGCTTTGGTTGTAGCCACACATTATATCTACATAAGCATTAATTAAACTAGGGATTATAGCGAGGATGTTACAAGTATCAAGATGGATCAAATTTATTAAGATGCAATTTTTGTACCATTTAATTCTATGTCATGAATTAATTCCTTCATATTGAACGATAAAAAAAATTACAGATTAAGAAATTTGATCCCCCTTGGTGCTTGATAGATCTGAGTTTAAGATGGATTTATGTTGATTTAATTTTTTTAGATGTTGACATATGCATACATATGTACATAGTTATTTATTTATTTTTGGTGTTGTCACATATGTCACAACATCTCCCCCATACTGGGTTGTAGAGAACCTCGCTACTCTCGGTGTAATCATATCATTATTTTACTTTAAAAAAAAAAGCTTTGGCAAGTGTACTATTATATCGAAATCATTCAAAATTTTCATGAAGTTTTAAATGATTATTCATGTTCTTGGGGCAATTAAACTTCACTCATACCCTAACCTACCATCATTTTAATCACTAAACAATTGATCATGAGGGTGAAGGTGAGAATGGGCATTGAAAGTGTGCATCAACTCCTCATGTGGGTGTGCATGAGGGTGATGTTGGGGGATAAAGGTATGCATTAATTCTTGATGATTGTCACATGAGGGTGGGGGTGAAGGTGGATGTGTACTATGAATGTGTGCAAATGCATAGCTTCACCCCTCACCCCACCCATTGACAAACTTGAATTGATTTAATTAAAATACAATAAAATATCAAAGACACCAAACATCGTAAGTGATTTTCCTCTATAAGAGATATAGTCATCTAGTTGTGAACTATAGAATACAAGAATTTATGTTTGGGTAAGCTCTCATGATATAGAAAGCATTTTTACATATGCCAAAGTTTGTATAACACTTAATACAAGTAAAGCTTTCTCTAAAAAGATTATCATAGCGTGTATTGAATCCAAGAACTAGAGTACGAAAATATGACTTTTAAGTGTTGAATTATTTTGAGAGAATTTGAAGGAAGGCTATGCAAAGGCCAATAACTACTACGGAAGAAAATAGAAAAACAAAAACCCAATAACGAGAGATACTTTGATTACATTCCCAAGGAAATTCTCCAAAAAAGAATGTAGAGAGATCAAACCCGTATCATTAAAAAAGGACCATGTCTTACCCTATGAGGAATATGGCATGAATAACCACCTCCTCCTCTATTGGTTCTATGGTCTAAAACCCCCTTAAAATAGAAGAAGAAACATCATGTATTAGATAATATAAAACCCCTTAAGGTGAATGAAGAGACAAACATCATGTATTAAATAATATGAAGCAAGTTAGGGAATATGTCCATTCAACTAGTTTATAAGAAAATAGATAACTAAAAGACCCATCATCACTAATTTAATCCATTGATTATATATAAATTATAAAATAAGAAAGAGTATGAATACTGTGAAAAACAAAATGTATAATCAATTATTTAAACTACAAAAAAAAATTGAATATATAATTTTGTTTGTAAAAAAATAAAAGTCAAATGTTGAATATCGTCGTAGTCTAAATGTTCTATGATGATTCTTTTCTAGTGATATTTTCAGGGGATTTTTGTCCGAAATTGAGAAATTGTTAGATCCGCGTATTTAAGTGATTATTTCTATATAATCAGAGTGCCCTATGGGTTTTTCTGCATGCTGAATCCATTTTTTCATTCATAAATGGATTTCAAACAAAACAAAATAGTGATTTAGTGCATATTTATGCCACCGACGAAAAAAACCATTTCGTAGAACAATTAGAAAATGCCTTAAATATCCATTGGATTTTAGTGTAAACTTTTATATTATTGAGAGTATTTGGTTCTATTAAAATTTCAATTTTTCAACTTTTTGTGTGAATATTTCATTTGTTATTGTTGACATCAATACTTGCTTCCAAAATTACCTTCCCATTTCTATTTTTCCGATTTATTTTTTCCATTTCTTCTCCCTCTTCTATACTTTCCCTTGTTTCCCTTTTCCTTTCTTCCCTTCTTATATCCCTTTCTAGTTACCATACTTAGTTGTATTTCAAAAATCAGTGGGTTCGCGGGTTGGTGGGCCTTCATCCCTATCCAATTTCCTATGTCACGAGTCTAACCGACCACCTTGCTATATTATACTTATCCTTTTTCAACATCGTGGATTCGTGGGGTTGAGCCTTCAGTCTCCAGGTTTCACGATCTCCACTTTGCACCCAAAATTCTGTGATCCTCATTTCAACCATCAGACTTATTGCAAGTCTTGAGTCCCTAAGAGTATTTTATTTCTCCTACATGCAAGTCCGCCCGACCAATTTTATACTTAACTTGCATTTTATCATCCACAACCGTGGGTTCGCAGGTTCCTTAGTTGGCTGGTTCATGAAAGGGTTAATATTCAAATCTGCTCTCCTCCGTCCCCACCATTCTCGTGATTTTTCCAATATGCATTAAATGTTGTTTAATGCTAACAATTGATTGTGCATGCTCTGAAAATATTGTCATTAATGGTGAAAGAATCAAGGAGATTAGTCATTAAATTGCATTAATTGGCCATTTTCCAAAGGATTATATTATTGTCATCTCTCTGAAAAGATTTATTTCAAGTTATTATTTAGTTGAAAAATACTCCCGTCAACCTAATGGTAGCAAAAACTAGACAACAATTATGTGGAGATACTTTAAATATTTTTGGTCATGAAGACCAGAACTTTCAGTGGTCCAGAGCATATTCATATTACTCATCTCCTCCTGCACAAAAAGACATAATCTAGGCATCCGAAATTGCTCACGCGGGGTGTTTTACTGAGGTATTTGACTGCAAAGAACTTGTTTCATGGTGCGTTGAGAAGTACATGTCGAGCCAGAGAATTATACAACTCCAAGATCGTTCCCCCATTTCCCTTTCACCACATTTTTTTCGCAATATGTAGAAGCTCCTATAGCCAACACTTACCTTCAAAGGAGAAGATTATAGAGATTTTCTGAAGAAACATAACAATGGCCTGGATCTCCTGCCTGAATATTTGGAGAATCTTGCGACTATTCCAGAAGACATAACCAGGATCCAGGTCTATTCTTTTAAAAACCCCTTTTGAGAGATTGTGTGGTTGTTCACCAGGTTGACAGGTCAGGAAATCATTTCTACCATTTCTCGCATGATTCTATATGTTTTATATTTTACAGTAAAAGAACAGGCTATCTTTGACTGGGGAAAATTGATTTCCATTGAAATTTTATCCTAGTTATCACACTACAAAAAGGACAAAAAATTCTTTATGGCTTCCTAATTGGTATTTGCTATAGTGCATTGTTGTCAATTTCAGGCAAAACTGTGAAATAGATCCAGTTACCTTCTGGTATTAGGCATTGTGGAGACACAAGACCTCTCTATATTTTTACGAAGTTTACAATGATTTTGTCTCAGTCTTCAAAGGGTTGTTGTTTGGTGAAAATACCCCAAGGATATATGACCAAGATAACAAATTCTTAGAGAAAAAGGGAATGATAGAACAAATGGAAAATCACAGTGTCATCAGGATATTATGTTCCAAAGAAAATCTCTCTTTTCTTCCATATCATGTATCTAACAAATTGTTTATTACAGAAGTGGCAAGGCAATACAACTTCTGGCTACATTTTTTCCATGAAAAAAGGAAAAAAAAAATTCATCCCCTTTCCATGGAAGATTGGATATTTCATTTTCAGAAACATAAATAAAATTAACGAGTTTGAAAGTCATTTCAACAATGTGAACTTAAAGTATGTTGAAAATATCAAGGGCTTTGATCCTAACAAAATATTTTTTGAACACATGCTTTCGGTAGGATTCGGTAACTCGTTCATCCAGACTACCTTGAATGAAGAAGAAGACGAAGGTAACAACCAAAGTACTCATGTACATGAGGCTGGTGACCTAGAAACAATACTCAATACTAATGAGTTTTATAAGCAGAAAGGAAAGGGACCCAGTGAAAGGAGCGCACAGTCTCCAGTTGTTACTCCAAAAACTACCACATCCCCGAGCAATGCTCCAATGATTCACCCAATTATAAATATTTCCAACAGTAATTCAAGTGGCGGAAGAGAGAAGAATCCTCCCCCCAGGAAAATTCAGAATTCACATAAGTTACCCGTGAGAAAGAAAAGGAAGAATTTAATACAAGAGGAAGAGGACAACCTTATAGAAAATGACATCCAAAGTTTTTCTTTGGATGACATGGAGTTGGAGGCGGATATTGAGAAAATATTTCACACGATGGAACAACCATAAATTGTAACTGAACAATTTTTTTTATTGGAATTTGTTGCAAATGAGATTTTTTGTGAAAAGGAATCCTTCACTTTTCAAAGTGTTATTTTTTATAAGGAGTCTAAAAAATTGATTGTGGAAAGAGGTGATCGGAAAAATAAAAAAGGAAAATCTTGCTCAGAGGTTGACCTGAAAGACATGCGGCACTCCCAAATCTATAAAATTCATAGGGAAACTGGTGATGCTCTTGACAATTTCATTGATGGATTGGAAGTTGAAAATGCCAAGATAAAAGAAAGGATCAGAGAATTGGAGAACAAATTAATTCCTCTTCCAATTCTGGCAAGTCCTTTGTCAATGGTCAAACCAACCACACCCACCATTAAGTTGAAAGGATCTTCAAGTCTACTCACAACGGTCAAGAGTTATGTAGAAAAAAATAATAAGAAGAGAGTGTCACTAATAGCAGAAGCATGGGAGGTATCAAAAAATATTGTTTATTTTGGCTCAAGGGCACATGCCTTCCATGAGTATCTACAAGTTGATTTAAAGAACGAACAAGGTTTCTACATTGATGATGTATTACCATTTGGAATTAAAGTTTCAAACATGGAAAAAATGAGAAGAAGTGAGGAGGATTTTATTTCCCAAGTCGAATAAAACAACTAAATGCTTGCTCGAAGGAAAAGATTAAAAATTTGAGTAACATTATTCAAGCATGCAGCGAAGCCATACTGAAAAAAGAAGAAATGTTCAAAAGACTCATAGAGATAGATCTATCAGGAGGTACTAGTGAATTACAAGACCCTAAATTAATTATGAATTCAATGTTTCTAACAAAGCAACAATTTGACGAACAAGTTGAGATATTTAAAGGGTTATTAGTTGAAATTTTTTATGGCATACTTGAATATAATGAAGATGAAATAGACAATTGGCTAGTTGATTATTCCGTGAAAAATCAAGATGTTGAGGAAGCAGTACATGGTATTTCTCTTGACTTAAGAGACTTGGAAAGTGAATTATTCAACATTGAAATCATGCATGAAATAAATGTCACACCAATGAAAAACTATATTGAAGATTGGTTCAAAAAGGCAATTGACAAATTAACCAAAGAAGGGAAATAAACAGTTGAGACGGTTCCTATAACCATCAATGAAGACAATAAAAGGGAAGAAGCAAGAAAGTGAAGGAGAGAGAGACCATCATAGTAAGTTCATGTTGATCATATCTTGATTTCTTTATCAATTTTTCATCCAGTTACTCCGCTTCTTTGATTAGAAAGGTTTAACTGAAATCTCATAACTTCTCCCTATCTTCTTTCCAGGTCTTGATACTCTATCATCACCCACCATCCTCCTTCTACAACTTACTTCTTGTTCATATTTGTTTTATGGTCCACCGAAGCCCCAATCCCAGTTCTAAGGACAAATGCATTTAAATTTCAAGGCTTTGTAACAGACTATATATTTTTCAGAAATACCAAGAGAACTATTTCGGGATCAATTTTGACTATACTTTGTAACCCTGAGTTTTGAGTATAAAGTATTTGAGATTGATCTATCATTATATTTATTTGAGCTCCCCATGTTTTTACTCTATTAAAATTCTCTTATGCATGCAGACCATCTTCTTTCATTTTATGTGATAAAAAATATTTAGTTTAACTAATGGATGTGAGAAAATTTTGTCTATCTTTTTCAAGTGTATGAAGTGTGCGGTTCCTGGTCATTTCTCAGGAACTCTCTTTAAAAAACAAAACATTTTCTTTCTTGTTATTTTTTCTTGCAATCTTCATATTTATTTGATTATCACGACAAACTTCTTCAAATTCCTATATTCTAAAAATCTAGAGTTCCAAGAAAATCTTAAAACAAAGAGGAGTACCACCTCTATAAAAACGTAGGGGAATTTGTATCCCCGTGAGGTTGTCATTTCGGTCATGGCAGATTCAAGTGTCAACAATTATCTTAGATTTTTAATATTTTAGTTAATTTTATATATTATTTTAAATTTTGAGTGAACATTATTGTAATACCCATGTTTCCCCCATCTTGTAATTAATCATTACTTATGATTACCATGTTATGGCATGTGAACAATGTAAATGTATTATTGTTTAAATTTCCAACAACTAACTGTGGGGGTGAAGCCTTGAAGTATTGGCCATGATATCACTAGAGGAAAGAGTAAGGAAACCTATAGAGAGGGTTCATCATGCCAAGATGATCCAATCCACCTTGCTGAAATATTTGATTTGGAATAATAAGCCTCATTCGGATCCCAAGGAAAGATCAGTTAAGGAGAAAAAGGATTGGTGGTTGAACAACCAACCACCCCAATAAATGGAAGCATGGAGGGCCTAGTTGAGAAGAAAAAAAGTTTTCAGCTCGAAGTACAACAAAATATAACCTTCCTGCAAGCACATATTCACCCGAGTTCCTTCTGGAAGAAGGAAGAAGAGAGGTCCATAACTTTCTGGGAAAAAGGAGAGGGCGTGCAAGAGAAGAAAAACATCAGAGAAAGAAGAGGAGGAGACACACGAATGGAAGGATGATGATTTTGAAAAAGAGGCGGACACGAGAAGCCCTCCAGTTTTAAAAGAAGAACTGAAGGATTAAGATGCTTTGGTTATAGAGAGAGGAATCCTTAGAGAATAAGGTCACGAGCTTGATGTTGAGGAAGCATTTGATAAACCTCACAGAGGTTGTGACAAAGAGAGGATATCTAAGAAATTTCATAAGTTTCCCTAGTGATATCATGGCTTGGCACGAGAGTGGCTAGAGTGATAAGAGTGAATGCCTCTGAGCCTATGATTGGGTGGAAAGGCGAACACCCATAGTCACTTGCCAACTAAATTCCAATGCCTCAGATAAGTATGACTCTGAGTTTTGTCTTACCTTGATATTTTTGTTGTAATATGTAGTTCATGAGTTAAATGATGGCATGATTGTTTATCTCGTTGAAGGGTAGAGTATGTGGCTCTGATGGCCTAACGATCTAGGAAGATTGAAGTAGAAGTTAGATCTCATGTTCTTTCAATAACTTCTTGTTTAATCATATTTAGAAGAGGAACATTGGGATAATGGATTCGAAGGGAAATGGGGGTAGAAGGCGAGCTAACTCTGTTTGAATTTGCATCTACGTTAATTTCTTCAATGGATTGTCCAAGGAATCGAGTTTATAAGCCATTTTCCAGATGGAATCCAAAGGACGACCCCAAAATCGTCGAGTCCTAAAGATTTCCTTCCCTGCTACAAATTCCGAGCTCTATAGGAGAAATGCACTTCCTCCAAACCGATCATCCAAGTGACCATGAGCTCATGGCGACAGACTTAACCAATTCTTGGCTAATATTTAAGAGTGTATCCCTTGGGTCTTGTCAAAACCTTATATGACCAAGGACATGGAACCCAACACTACCCTCCAAGGGAGCTAAACCTTCTGAGCTTCAGGACTTTGGGGGTCCGAAGCTCTAGGATATTTGGAACCTCATAACACCCAGATTTCGTCGAAGGTAACCTGTTGGAACGGTGACTGGACAGTTTCACTGGAAATTGGCAGTACCGTAACCATTATCGCGATGTCCACCCTCATTGTTAAACACCTACCAGTTTTGACCATGAGCATTTCCCTCTATCATCAATCGTGACCACAAATCAATGGCCAACGTCAGTTCGCGACTCCGACCTTCGGCGCTTCGGGCATTTTTTTGATAGGAGAAGTTGAACATCCCCAGAGGTTGTCATCCTATAATGACATGGTATGCTGATGTCACCTTAGTTGATGTGGACCCATAGTATGTGTACCACGTGTCATCCTGATTCATGACTTTCACAGACCTTATGTGACAAGTGGACCTTGAAACTTCTCACTAGTTAATTGGGCCACATGTCATCCTTGTCTTCTACCACACGTCCTCCTCTTGGATCATGGCTACTTGATCTAGGGGTTGATGGGATTTTGGGGCTTTGTGAAAACGGGAATCTGAGAGTTTGGGACTCTAGGGTGTTTAGGGTTATGGAAATCACGAGCTCAAATCATTGAATGCCTGAACCCTACCTTTCCCTCCAAAAATGTTGCATAGATTATAAATATTAATGTGTAATGTGTACACGTGGGGGTCACTTTTGGGCTTCAGGGCTTCAGGACTCCGAAACTCTAGGTTATTTGAGAATGAAGAATTGTTTGGAAGAGTCGAAGGTGTGGACCCGAATATCTTTCCTACATGCCAATATTAAATATTAAATGTAATATTAGAGGTTCTTTAAACCTAAGTGAGATTTTCGAGAGGTATAATATAATATATTATATTATACAAAGATTTATTAAAATGGATAGACGTGAATGAAGCCAGCTCTTTCTAAATATTAAATAAGTTGGAAATGTGTATAAGTGGGGCCATTTTGGGGCTTCAGGGCTCTAGGAGATTTGAGCATAACAGACGTGTTGGAGAGACGAAGGAGTCGACACGGAGAGTTATCTCCCTCCCATTCCAATTTTAAATATAATATTGGGTATTTTATTTACCTGGGCACATTTTCCAAAGGAAACACAATACAAAATATCATAAACAAGTTTATTAGAGTATTTGTATGTGACAGAGCACCAACCCCCTTCCTTTCTTTTGAATTTAACATTAATGCGCAATCATGTGTAAGTGTGGACCCTTCGAAGGTTCGAGGCTTTGGAACTCCAGATGTTTGGGGTAAAATAAATGAACAAGCACATAGGGCTGAAGGCCCAAACCTACCTTCCAGCTTTCCCATGTTATAATATTAATAAACAAAAAATAATATAAGTGGGACCCTCTCCATAGCTTCGACATTCGGGAGTTTGGGGTATGTTCATCAAATCATGGAGAGGATTGACACTGAAGTCCAGAGACTTAGGTGTTAATTGATATTAATGATCCTGAGTACCTCCTTTGATGTATTTAATTATATTATAATATATAATTAAATTAATATTATTTAATTATATTTTTAAGTGACAAGTATTGATATAACAATTAACACTAAATGTACCTCGAAATGTGGGATCTCCAAGGTAAAAGGGAATAAATCCTTGGTTTAGTTGGGACGATAATGCAGGCCTATTAAAAACAAACTTTCGAGGTAAATAAATTTTAATGGAGAATTAATTATTCCTAATAGGAATTCAATAAATGATTTAATGATTAGAAAATAATGGGATATTAACAGGTTAATGTTTAATTAAATTAATAGGCCTATAAGAGCTAGACAAGTGTCAATCTATATTTGAGTGAGTCTTTGTATGTTATGCTGAGGTGGCATGTCAGGTGATAAGGAGCTATTGATGGGTCCTAAATCCCTTGATTCAACAGTATGAACCAAACCCGCCAGTGAGGCCCAATTAGACTCTGCAACGTTTAATAGTGGAATGGTTCTCCAGATCTTGCGATCCGACCAATTTATCGATGGGATTTATGTTTTCTTGTGAAGGCTCTTCCTTTAGTTCGGACTATCTCTTTTGTATTTTCTCTTAGGTGGGATCGATATGAGATGTACGCTGGTATAAACCAACTTGGAAACAAAACAAGACTAAGTTCTAACTACTAGGGAAGAGGTTGAACTTGGGATAACCCACTGCTCAAGCATGCAAACGGCAATTTTATACCACAGGCCTAGTACTAATACATTAACCATGTGAGCATCCAATTACTATCTGAGAAACTAATGACCAGAAAGAAAACACACATGCGATAAGACAATGGCAAGAAAAATAATTCACCTACTTAATCATCCATCACATAATAACACCACGATTCATCTTCATCATTAGAGTAAAGAACATCAAAATATTGCACCAGATAACTTGACAATAGATTAAATATCTCTTACTCATTACAACATCATTCATGAAAGGAGATAGGAAATAGTTCTTCTCCAAGTCCAATCACATGCATTTGATGAAAATAACTTGTCTCTGGTCTAAAAGGACTTCTCAATTAAAGGCAGCTTCAAAATAATTCTTAACTACCAAAAAGAAAGATTTCTTGCAACAACCATCGACCCTTAACTTATTGGTCAATGTTCTTATTTATAACATAAAATTCAACTGAAAATAATGGCTAAGTGTAGTTTAAACAAAACAAAATTCACCGCGTCGCATCCTCTTCTAACAGTTTCTTTAACAGTCAACTCAAGATATCACTTGAAAGAGTGACTCTTATCATACTTCGACCAACTGATAAACAACTCCTTGCAAGTTTGGGCCCATGGAAATCTGTGTTGTTCCATTGGAGCCACGTAAATTCCTCTGACCTCCACCTCATGCGCTTTGTACTTCACTAGAATGGTGTTTAATTGATGTAGCATAGTCCGAGCTCTAATCGGATATTCCATAAATATTTGCACTTTTCCTGGCATTGTGTTCGTCACCTTTTCTAGCTCTTCGACCCATAATAAATCTTGCTTGTTATGCGATTCGACTATGTCGCACAAGTCGACGAATTTGTCGGGGGTGCTGAACTCGGGGGGTCTGATATCCTTCATTGCTTATCGATCCTTGGATTCAGTTTTTCTCGGATTCCTCGGCGAAGCTACAGAGCCAATTTTGTTCGATAGTCGGAGGGATCCTTCCTGCAATCAGAATACAAAATTGTTTAGAAGTTGCTTATAGAACAATACTCAGAAAAATATATGAAAAGCATAAGCGTGAAGAAAACAGACTAATGCATACTTGTAAAGCTCACTAAGTCTAGTTGTTTGATACTTACATGATCTCTGCAACCTTTCGGATTAATTGAACCATCTCTGTTAGCGCTGCCATTTTTCCTCAGTTAGGGTGGGTTACATCCGTGCATCATAGCATGATAGATTAGGTACAAAAAATATGCAAGTCAAAGTCACGTCAGTGGCCGGTTGGCCCTTGGGGTCGGGAAAGGATGTCAGAGCTAAACATGTGCCAAAAGTATGAGTAAGTTCCAAAAAGATCGGATAATGTCATAAGGGAAGTCGTCAAATGCTTCAAGTCCAGGCAGGTCGCTCAAACATAAGTCGCATGAACAAGTGCATCAACCATCATTAGCTCATTATGGAGGTTGGGGGAATTGAAAGGAATCGAGACGATCGTACCACACATCCTCCACAATTCTTATCGACTGCATCTCACACACCTCGGATCATGTCGTCGCAAGGATGTGACATAGTAATTCTTGTAAAACATCTCGTCGCAAGGCATTCAGTGTCCCCTGGCACATTTTGGCTCGTTGCCCTGCTCCGTTATAAATTCTAGATGTTTTGTAAGCGTTCTACTCACCAACCGAGCTTGTGTGCCATTGGTAACTCATCTCGTGAGCTCACTTCAATCAAATTCTCTTCTTTGGGCCTTTGTCAAGACATCCACGCATAAGGTGGATACGTTGTCGCACCATGGGATCTCCTCAAAACAGAAGACGAGTCCCGCAAGGCAACCGAAGTGCCAAGCTTGAGCCAAAAAATGCCTGGGACTCATTCTTATTTGTAGCGGGTGTTTCAGAGGCTTCAAAGGGAGATTCCTACCTTTGCGCGGAAACGATGGTATCAACCCATGCTGAGGCTGAAGTGGAAGAAGTTACGCCGGAAGGACACAAGTTGGAAGTCATGCTTCCTCAGTAGAAAATACTACGGAGGAGAGGAAGGCTTGGGAAGAATAAAGAAGTGGGAGGGGGAAACCAAATCCTAATTGAGTCATGCGCACGATCAACTGCTGAGGAATTCCTAATGCGCGCTATCTGGCTAGAGCCAGTCAAAACCATAAGTCAAGGAAGCTGAAGCCGAATGGGAAGGACAGAAGCCTCGGGTTCTAGCGTTTGAGCACCTAGTCAGAAGCTAGAGTAGGCACAACTCGCCATAGCTGAGATCTACCAGGAAAATAGAGAAATACGATGGTAGTTGGTGGAAAAGACCCTTGAGGTGTCAGCACCTCAAGGTCATGAATGGAACGCAACCTAGCTCAAGTGGCAACTTCGGGAGGTATAATATACGATCGTGCAGCTGCGCGAGGTGCAAAGAGTGTCAGAAGAACAAAAGATGAAAACCCCTCAAGGAGTGCAAAGTAGCCAGGAAAAAAGTCTTCATGCAGAAGAGGCATGATTGGCGAACTCTTTTTACATTCTCATACATGACGCAAAACTTTGATAATTTTCCCTTTTGTAAGGAGATTTTCATTTTCTTAATGTAACCAGGTTGGTTGGCCAAAAGGTGTAGACAATGTCTACTGTATGTAGCCTAAGCTTGACAACAATATAATATATATAAAGTCTCGAAATTTTGATGAACGAGCTCTGGTTATAGTGATTGAATTCTCTGGTTATAGCGATTGAATGCATCATCTTCTTGTTTGTATATGAAATCCCTGTGTGTTTGGTCCACATCTCTTCCTGACTTATTTGGAACGTACTTTTACATTATTCGAACAAACCGTATTTATTCTAAGGAAACCTAGAATTCATGCTCAGTGGTACCATTGCGACACAACTGGTTTGGGACATATGACATCGAAGACCGGTGACCTAGCTTGCAGGTAATAGTCAGGTTCGGGACTTTGTTCAAAATTAGCAATCTAAGCTAAACCTGGGACTGTTGATGCCGAAAAGGCACCGGGAAATTGACGCTCGGGGATAAACTTATTATGTTCTCTACGGATTTACTTTCTCAAAAATTCGTCGATGCCGAAATGATTCAGGAACTGACCGTCGATGATTCCTTTCTTTCTTTGCTAACATTCACTCCCTTTGCCTTTCGCTGATGCTGAATGAAATCGGTTATCGACGGGTTAGTTGTGTAATGCTCGTCGCGAAAGAAAACTCCCTTCTGCCAATGTCGACGAATATCGGCGATCGACGACCTTGGTTTTCTCAAGTGATTTTTTTTCAGCTTCAATTCTTCCGGGTGCCAAATTTTGGACTCGTCGGGTGAAATGCTTTAGTGGTTGATTCTTTAATTAAATGTTAGTCCTTTTAATTTATGATGGTTTTCACATGTCCAAGAAAGATTTTAAATACTTAATGAGAATCAAAAAATGATAAGCAAAGGCAACATTTTTCATATTGAAGTCGAATTAGACAATGCCAAAAGATTAAGTGGTACCCAAAAAGTAAAATTTGACATAGACTTTTTAAGGTGTGTTGAGTGCTCAACAAATGACGATTCATTGGGCGAAAACATAATCTTTGTTCTTCCTTCATGCTTGGCTGATACGAAAGTTGGTGGAGAACCTTACTGGTTTTAAATCAGAGCCTCTTTTACCCTTACATTTGAAATCCTTCGGTTGATGCTTCTGGGCCTGCCCATGGGGTTTTTAACCTTTATTTCTCCTTCATTTCCTATAACCTTGACTCATGCCCTTTTTGACAAAATCTAGTAAAGTATTCACTGGAATTAAGCCTTTAGTTACCTTTACTCAATTGCTACGATGTTGCTTTGTTTCCAGCGAGCGTCCATAGCCCCAGCGGAGTCACCCCGACATCACAGAACTTGCTTCACTTCTAGTGAATGTCCATAGCTCTGGAGGAGTTATCTGCATACCATCTCCCACTGTTCACTTGTTTGATAAAGTAAATTTTATTTCGGCAGAATGCCCTGAGTGAGTGGGAGAGGATGACGTCTGTTTATTTTGCAAAAATGAGGCGAGAAGGTTAGATAGAGGACCCCTCAAAGCAACCACAAGTTCCTTGGTGCTTCTTGTGTTGTAAGTGAGCGATAAGTTCAGAATAGAGTTCACTATGTCGCATGATTTGAGGTCAACCATTGCCTTGCTAAACACAACCCTCAAAAGTGCAGAAAATAAAACAACAGAAGAAAAATAAAGGCAATTCGCAAAAGACCTATCTAAAACCAAAATCATGAAAACAACATACAAATTTTTGTATTTTTTTTTAAATGTTTTATTTATTTATTTTATTGGAAATATTGTTTTAGGGCTTGGCCATTTACTACTAGGGTGTCAGGTTCCCCCCTCAGATTCTGCAACCGATAAGTGCCTACCCCAATCTTCTCGGCCACCTGGAGAGGTCTGAGCCATAGATTTTGAAACTTAGAATGTTTGCCTTTAGGCTCGTTTGCTCTTTCCCATTTCAAGACTAAGTCTCCTACTTCAAAGTTCTTCTCTTTAGCCTTATGCTCATCAAACCATCTTTTAACGATCTACTGGTGGGCCATGAACTTTGATTTAGCCTTTTCCATTTCTTCCTCTAGCATGAGCAGAGTGTCAATTCTTTGTTGTACGACTGATGAAGGCTATCCTCTGGAATCTTGGGCCAATTGAAGAGATGGAAGATAAAGCACGTTCGAGAGAATGGCTTCCTGCTCGTAAACCAGAAAGTATGAGGAATTTCCTATAGCTTCCTTGGGTGTGACCCTATCGGCCCACAGAGCGTTATGGAGTAGATTATGCCAATTCATTTGGTTGTCTACAATTGTCTTATTTAATATTCTCACTAGGTTCTTATTAGTTGATTCTACCACCCCGTTTCCCTGTGGATAATAATTTGCAGAGTACCTAATTATGATTCCTTTGTCCAGTGCAAACTCTGTTAATAAGGTGGAAGAAAAATAAGCCGCATTATCGAAAACCATAACATAAGGGACACCGAACCTTGTAATTAGTTGTTGTTCTATGAATTGAATCACCACTTTATTGTTTACATGAGTCAGAGGGATGGCCTCTGCCCATTTCATGAAATAGTCGGTGGTAGTAAGTATATACTTGTGTTGTTTTGAAGAGCTTGGTGTAATCTCTCCTATGATATCTAACCCCCATTGCTCAAAGGGCCTAGAAATAGTTACAGGTTGAAGTGGAACTGCTACTCTCTTTTCTCTCCCAACACTTACTTGACAAGTTTTACAGCTCCTAGCGTAGGTGTGAGAATCTTTGAACAAGGTGGGCCAATAATAGCCAGCTCTCAGTATCTTATGAGCGATGGTGTTTCCTGCAAAATTTCCACCGGCAGGGTCATCATGGAGCTCCTTCAGAACTTTGTCTGTGTCTTCACATTCGAGACATCTTAAGAGTAACCCATCATAATTAATCCGAAAGATTACCGAATTTATGAGTCGATATTGTGCATATTTTAACCTGAGAGCTTTCCTTTCCCTAAGGTTGAGATTTCCTGGACAAGTTCCATGGTGTAGGAGATAAGTTAAATTTTCATACCAAGACTCTAACCCTGGGAAAATGTATGAAGCTTCACCACACCATAATTCCATTTCATTCTCCCATCCAGAATCTTCATTTACTTGGTCCTAGGCTTCAGCTGCGAGTTTTCACAACCCTTGCCCTTTAAATAGTTTGGCAGGTTATATCTAGATAAAATTCTTAGACCACTACCATCCAGTTCCCTCTTCTTTCCCCCATCTCTTGCTAAGTAAACAAGGATCAGACTGCAGGGTGAGGCACAATCACTTTGGTGTGGTTCTTGAGGATGTAAGACCTGAAGTGCTTTACTACCTTATATACCGCATATGCATGTTTATCAACATCATGATAATTAAGTTCATCTCCTTGGATATTAGTTCTCATGAATGACACCGGAGCCTCATTGTTGTCATCATCCTTCTAAGACAATACCGCAACTAACGATTGGTCAGAGGCGAAAGTATAGAGGAAGAAATATCTATTGAAATCAGGACTTCGTAACACGGGGGCTTGAGATATAGCAGTTTTAATTTGTTGAAAGAATCTTTTCGTTCATCGTCCCACTTGAATTCAACATCTTTGCGGATCATTTTTTGTAAGGGTTTGATGGTTTCTGCAAAATCGAGAGTGAATTTCCTTACGAAATTGATTTTCCTGAAGAAAGACCGCATAGATTTCTTGTTGTGAGGCAACGAGAGTTGAGCTATGGCCTTAATATTTTATGGGTCTATGTGAATGACTACTTGAGATATAATGTGGCCTAGCAGCTTACCTTCCTTGACGTCGAAAATAGTTTTCTTGGGATTTAAGGATATACCGTATTTCCTACACCTTTCAAAAATTTGAGTTAAGTGTTGGATGTGCTCTTCTCTGTTCTTTGAATACAAAGATACGTCGTCCAGATACACTACCACACACTTGTTGATTAGTCCCTGAAATGCTATGTCCATTGCCCTTCGGAAGGTCGCCCTTGCGTTTATTAAACCAAAGGGCATGCGTTTATAAGCAAAGGTTCCCCACTTGGTTCAGAAGGTAGTTTTCAAACGATCTTCCTCTGAAACTAGGACTTGGTTGTAACCTGAGAAACCATCTAGTAGAGAGAAGATCTCCGAACCAGACATAGTCTGTAGGAGTTGCTCCATTGGTGGGACTAGGTAATTGTCCTTTTCTGAAGCTCTGTTGAGGTTCCTAAAATCGACGCATAAGCGGATTTCTCCAGAATTTTTCTTCACAGGAACCAAATTTGCTACCCACGCAGAATGCCTAACCTGGAAGATGATTTTGGCATATAAAAGTTTCTTCAAATCCTGATACATGAGGGGTTCCAGGGATGGTTGATACTTTCAGAGCTTCTGTTGGAAGGGTTTCACTTCAGATTTTAACGGTATAGTTTGTTGAATGATACGAGTGTCATAAGTTTTTAGATCTCAGTAGGACCATGCAAAGACATCTTGATATTGTCAGAACAATTTTAGATAAGCCTTTCTTTCCTCTCTAGATATAGTCTTGCCGAGATTCACATTCTTTGGGTTTTCTGGGGTTCCAAGATTTATAGTTTCATGCAGGGGACAAGAGCTACCGGTCTTTGCATTTTTAGGCCCCTTAAATCGTTCTTTCAGGTCAAACAGATTTTTCAAATTAGCTATCCCTTTTGGGATTGTGTGGGACTTCGATCTGTCAATAGGTTGACCTATCCAAGGATTGGTTTATGTCGATTGCTCCTAGAATACTTCATCGTCAATGGCCAAATCTTTGAAATTGTCTTGGTTAGTCAGGAAGTTTATCATTTGTTCATCCCCTTCAAAGACCTTCCAATTAGAAATGTTGTTAGGCACCGATGGTTTGTAGAGTAGTTCCACAGTGAATCAGGAGGCTTCATAATCTTCTATAGGTGAAAGCCTTGAAGCAACTGTGGCCAAGGAATCAACAAGGATATTATTTGCTCTGGGGATCGTTGTAATATTGAAAGCTTCAAAATGCTCTATTAACCTATGTACTTACTGTTGATAATTATTTAGGTGTGGGGAATTGCAATGTATAATATTCCTTACTTGTCTAACGATAATCTCCGAGTCTCCAAAAACTTTCAATTCTTTGGCGTTTAAGTCTATGGATTTCTTTAACCCTTGTACTAGAGCTTCATACTCGGCGGTGTTATTGGTGCATTCTGATTCTAGTCTACAGGACATAAAATGATGTTTACCTTTTGGATCAATGAGGATGCACCCCGCCCCTGATCTTTCCTGCGATTTAGATCCATCAAAGTATATGGTCCAAATTTGTGAACAACAATCACCCTTTTCCTCTTTCTTATTACTTTCTTGCTCCCATATCTTTTGTTCCGTAATCTATAGCACATGGTCTTGACAGAAGAGGGTGTCTTATGTCGGTATCGATGAATTCTCTTGAAAAACCATTTCAGAGTTTTGAGTGAGAGGGACATCGAATAAGAGAGGAGAAAATTTCCCAAAGTGGGAATCGTGGGAAGAATTACCCAACACGAGGAAATATATGGATGAGGGTTCATTCAGGGTTTCTAGATCAGTGACCACATGTTTCAGGGATCTCTCCCTATCGATTCTAATCATATTCTTATATCCCTTCAGTGGTAGCCAAAGGTGTGCCCGGTCTGTACTAAAGTACCCATTTAACTTCTCAGACCAATCTTGACTTAGTAATAACCCATAGGCCTCTAGGATGTCTACTACAATGATGTCAATCACTTGCAAAAACTTAGGATGTGTCGCTATCCTAATCATTACATCTCTGAGTTCCCCAATGACTTTGACCTAGGTTTTGTCTAGTTGTATCACATGGTTATCGCTCTTAAGAGGAATGGCATTTATTTTTTTGCAAATAGACAAGGGCATAACGTTGGAAGATGCTCCCGAATCTACCAAACAATTATGGAGGTTCTTGTTGAAGACTTCAAACGTTAAGAGAAACAATGGGACAAAAGGTTTTCCCTTCCTATCTTCCAAGCAAGTGTTTACAGTTGGTTTACTCACCAGATATGTGGGAGATAGATTTCTTTCCTCACCATTGCTAGTAATAGGGTTTTCTACTGAGTTCAAAGATTGTAGCAGAAAGTCCTTCTACTGAGGGATCCTACATATGTCCATCACCGATATATTATCCTTCAACTTCTTCAGATCTTCAACTATGTTGTACTCCAGTTTGGGCAATTCTCGCGTATGGATGCTAATAGGGTTCTTATGGGGAGCAAAAGGTGCTTTCGGGTGATCGAGAGTTGACCTTTCCCCTAATGTTTGAGTGGTAGTAGGATCCTTTGAGACAGGAGGACCTTTACTTGTATTTTGCACAACCGAGATCTATGTAGGTGGTTCTTGAACCTGAAATAGGTCGTCGAAAAGCATAATTAGGTCAGGATCCCATATCACCATGGTTTCATCTTCTGGTGGGTCAATCTCTTCCTGGTCAGCAACATTCATAACCAAACTGCTTGGTTATTCGGTTAGGGAAACCTCGTCTAAAAACTGGTTTGCCATCAAATTCATGGCATGCACCCATTGGGGGTAGTCTCTTTCAGAGTGGTTTTCCTGGTGATAAGTACAGAAAAAATCAGATGTGACATTCCCTAGATCGATATTTAAGTTAGTTAGGGGAGGTTCAATGGCTTTGAACGACGGGTTCCTTTTAAAGAAAGGCTTATAGGGCCTTTGGCCTTGGTTTCCTTCCCCTATGTTTCTCTTCATGTCTATGATCTCGTTTGATAATTTCTTAACCATGCATTGTAGATATTCTATGTCTCCATTACCCTTGTTGGGAGTCTGTTCTGCTTGTTTCCCTGGCTGTCTAGTCAAAAGGAGTCCTCTCCTGGGTGGAGGTTGAATTTCTTTCTTAACTAAAGAGACCTGGCCTTCTTTACACCCTTTCGTTTGGAATTCTATAGTTTTAGCTTCTTCAAAATTATCAGCTAAGGTTTGTTTGGCAGCCCTCTTCACAAACATGGAAATAGAAGATGGGAGCGCATTAGCATATACTTTGATTTGCAACTCCTGATTTGGTTTGGTTTCGGGCTGGAATTTGTTTAAGATGGTCATGAATCTTTGATTGAAATCTTTAACCTTCTCTTTCAAACTCATGGTGGCAATGAACAACTCAACCATCAGAGCTCTTGTATTAGTCTCTTCTGCAAATTTATCTAGAAAATCTTTTTGAAACTTTATCCAGCTAGTTATGGATCCTACAGGTAAGTTAAAATACCATGTGGAGGATGAGTTCTCAAAAGTGTAGGGGAACAACCTAGAAACTATGTCTTCATGTTGGATGTTCATAAGCCTTATCACTAGTATAAATTTCTTGATATGATCTTCAGGAAATCCTGAGGTTTCGGGATCGAACTTAGGAAGTAACTTCTCTGGATGTTGGGGAAGGTTATGAACTGGTCCCGGGAGGGCCAAAGCATCTCTGGACAACCAGGGTTGATTTTTCAGAGGTGGGTTCCCCCTTTCTTCATTATGGTCATTGTTTCCTTCCATATCTTCAGACTCTGAGTTAAACTCCTCCTCTTTCGAAAAATCGTCTAGTTCAGAGACATTGTCGGCTGGCGTTTCGGGTATTAGATCAAGAGAATATTGAATTTTGGTGATTGTGAAATCTATTAAGTCTTCTACCGTGTGCACGAAAACTTCATCAAGAATATTGACCACTGGCCTACTTATCTTTTTTCTTCGAGGAAGTATCAGAGCTAAGGAAAACGCACCGATCTGTCGGACGTATGCTCTTGTGATTCTTCTGAATTGATTTAATTCCTCGTAAGGAAGAGCATAAGGTATTTCATGGTGAAAAGATTCTTCCTCGGGCTGGGGTGAGTTACTCGTTTCAGGAGTACTCAGTGTGTGTGGGCTATCTTGGGAATGACTAGCCATGCATGTGGGTTGTTTTCAATATAAAATACAATGTAAAATATATATCCAACTATTCATGTTCAAGCCCTCCTTCTAGCGCCAATTCTGTTGATGGGTCCTAAATTACTTGATTCAACAGTAGGAACCAAACCCGCCACCAAGGCCCAATTAGACTCTACAACATTTAATAGTGGAATGGTTCTACAAATCTTGTGATCCATCCAATTTATCGATGGGCTTTATGTTTTCTTATGAAGGCTCTTCCTTCAGTTCGGACTATCTATTTTGTATTTTATCTTGGGTGGGACCGATATGAGATGTAAGCCGGTATAAACCAACTTGGAAACAAAACAAGACTAAGTTCTAACTACTGGGGAAGAGGCTGAACTTGGGATAACCCACTGCTCAAGCATGCAAACACATTTTATACCACAGGCCTAGTACTAATACATTAACCATGTGAGCATCCAATTACTGTCTGAGAAACTAATTACTAGAAAGAAAACACATATGTGATAAGACAATGGCAAGAAAAATAATTCACCTATGTAATCATCCATCACATAATAACACCACGATTCATCTTCATCATTACAGTAAAGAACAACAAAATATTGCACCAGATAACTTGACAATAGATTAAATAGCTCTTACTCATTACAACATCATTCATGAAACAAGATAGGAAATAGTTCTTCTCCATGTCCAATCACATGCATTTGATGAAAATAACTTGTCTCTGGTTCAGAAGGACTTCTCAATTAAAGGTAGCTTCAAAATAATTCTTAACAACCAGAAAGAAAGAGTTCTTGCAACAACCATCAACCCTTAACTAATTGGTCGATGTTATTATTTATAACATAAAATTCAAGTGAAAATAACGGCTAAGTGTAGTTTAAACAAAACAAAATTTGCCACGTGGCGTCCTCTTCTAACAGTTTCTTTAGCAGTCAACTCAAGATATCACTTGAAAGGGTGACTTTTCTCATACTCTGACCAACTAATAAACAACTCCTCGCAAGTTTGGGCCCATGGAAATCTATGATGTTCCAACGGAGCCGCGTAAATTCCTCTGACCTCCACTGCATGCGCTCGATACTTCACTAGACTGGTGTTTAACTGTTGTAGCACAATCCGAGCTCTAATCAAATATTCCATAATTCTTTGCACTTGTACTGGTGTTGTGTCGGTCACCTTCGCTAGCTCTTCAGACCATAATAAATCTTGCTTGGTATGCGATTCAACTATGTCGCACAAGTCGACGAATTTTTTCGGAGTGCCGAACTCAGGGGGTTCGATATCCTTCATTGCTTATCGATCCTTGGATTCAGTTTTTCTCGTATTCCTCGGCGAAGCTACGGAGCCAATTTTGTTCAATAGTCAGAGGGATCCTTCCTACAATCGGAATAAAAAATCGTTTAGAAGTTGCTTACAGAACAATACTCTTAAAAATATATGAAAAGCATAAGCGTGAAGAAAATAGACTAATGCATACTTGTAAAGCTCGCTAAGTCTAGTTGTTTGATACTTATGTGATCTCTACAACCTTTCGGATTACCTGAACCGTCTTTGTTAGCGCTTTCATTTTTCCTCAATTAGGGTGGGTTACATCCATGTGTCATAGCATGATAGATTAGGTACAGAAAATATGCGAGTCAAAGTCATGCCAGTGGCCAGTTAGCCCTTGGGGTCGGGAAAGGATGTCAGAGTTGAACATGTGCCAAAAGTACGAGTAAATTCCAAAAAGATCGGATACTGTCATAAGGGAAGCCGTTAAATGCTTCAAGTCAAGGCAGGTCACTCAAATAGAAGTCACATCAACAAGTGCATCAACCATCATTAGCTCATTATGGAGGCTGGGGGAATTGAAAGGAATCAAGATTATCGTACCACACATCCTCTGCAATTATTATCAACTACATCTCACATGCCTCGGATCATGCTGTCGCAAGGATGTGACACAATAATTCTTTTAAAACATCCTGTCACAAGGCATTCGGTGTCCCCTGACACGTTTCATCTCGCTGCCTCGCTCTGTTATAAATTCTAGATGTTTTGTAAGCGTTCTACTCACCAGTCGAGCTTGTGTGCCATTGGTAACTCGTCTTGTGAGCTCACTTTGATCAAATTCTTTGCTTTGTGCCTTTGTCAATACATCCACGCATAAGGTGGATACGTTGTCGCACCATGGGATCTCCTCAAAACACAAGACGAGGCCTGCTAGGTAGCCGAAGTGCCAGGCCTGAGCCACGAAATACCTGAGACTCATTCTTATTTGCAGCGGGTGTTCCCGAGCCTTCAAAGGGAGATTCCTACATTCATGTGGAAAGGATGGTATCGCCCCATGCTGAGGCCGAAGTGGAAGAAGTTACGTCAGAAGGACACAAGTTGGAATTCACGCTTCCTCAACAGTAGATACTGCAGAGGAGAGGAAGGTCGGGGAAGAATAAAGAAGTGGGAGGGGAAAACCAAATCCTAATTGAGTCACGCGCACGATCAACTGCTGAGGAATTCCTAATGCGCGCTATCTAGCTAGAGTCGGTCAAAACCATAAGTCGAGGAAGTGGAAGTTGAATGCGAAGGACAGAAGCCTTGGGTTCTAGCGTTCGAGCACCTAGTCAGCAGCTAGAGCAGACACAACTCGCCATAGCTGAAATCTACCAGGAAAATAGAGAACTACAACGACAGTTGGCAGAAATAACCCTTGAGGTGTCAACACCTCAAGGTCGTGAAGGGAATGCAACCTGGCTCAAGAGGCAACTTCGGGAGGAGAAAGATACGATCGTGCAGCTACGCGAGGCACAAAGAGTGTCGAGAGAACAAAAGATGAAAACCCCTTAGGAGCATGAAGTATCCGGGAAGAAAGTCTGCACGCAGAAGAGGCATGATTGGCAAACTCTTTTTACATTCTCAGACGCGACGCATAACTTTGATAATTTTCCCTTTTGTAAGGAGATTTTCATTTTCTTAATGTAACTGGGTTGGTTGGCCAAAAGGTGTAGACAATGTCTATTGTATGTAGCTTGATCTTGACGACAATCTAATATATATAAAGTCTCGAAATTTTGATGAATAGGCTTTGGTTATAGCGATTGAATGCATCATATTTTTGTTTGTATATGAAATCCCTATGTGTTTGGTCCACATCTTTTCCTGTCTTATTTGGAACGTACTTTTACGTTATTTGGATAAACCGTATTTCTTCTAAGGAAGACTAGAATTCATGCTTAGTGGTACCATCATGGCACAACTGGTTTGGGACATATGACATCGAAGACTGGTGACCTAGCTTGCAGGTAATAGTCGATTTCATTACTTTGTTCAAAATGCACGATATGAGATAAACTTGGGACTACCGATGTCGAAAAGGAAATGGGGAATAGACGCTCGGGGATAAACTTATTATGTTCTCTACGGATTTATTTTTTCAAAAATTTGTCGATGCTGAAATGCTTCGGGAATCGACCATCGATGATTCCTTTCTTTCTTTGCTAACGTTTACTCCCTTTGCCTTTCGTCGATGCTGAATGAAATCGGATATCAACGTCTTCCTTGTGTAATGCTTGTCATGAAAGAAAACTCCCTTCTTCTGACACCGATGAAGATCGACGATCAACGACCTTATTTTTCTTGAGTGATTTTCTTTCATCTTCAATTTTTCCGGGTGTCATATTTTGGACTCGTCGGGTGAAATGCTTTAGTGGTTGATTCTTTAATTAAATGTTATTCCTTTTAAGTTATGACAGTTTTCACATGTCCAAGAAAGCTTTTAAAGACCTAATGATAATAAAAAAATGATAAGCAAAGGCAACATTTTTCATATTGAAGTCGAATTAGACAATGCCAAAAGATTAAGTGGTACCCAAAAAGTAAAATTTGACATAGACTTTTTAGGGTGTGTTGAGTTCTCAACAGGAGCCATGTGGATGCCACATGGTGATGAGAGACTTTAGTCAATGAAGGCCTAAGGAACCCTGAAGAACCGTAACTTTTGGTCCAAATCTCAGATCCAGACAAATTTGTATTGATGGAAAACCCTCGTCGAACCGAAGACAATGGAATTCTAGTAACATGGATTCAAGGTGATTGAGAAAATAAATTTTTTTATGCCCCATCCTTTAAAAGGATACCTAAGGGGTTGGGTGTGTGACAAAGTGGTATCAGAGCAGGCAACAACACTTGGCCTGATTGGGCTCATGAAAGAGTCAAATAAATTTTATTAGAAAGATTTAAGGGGGAGGGAACCCTACCCTACCCTATCTAGTAGAGCATGACTCAAACACTAGGTCTGGATGGGTCGGGGAATAGTCATGAGACTAGTTTACCAAGGCTAATATGATCCTGTTAGAAGTGTTTACTTCCACAAGGATATTATTTGCATAAGCTCCTTGAGGAGAAGGAATGTAGATTTAAATTTTTTGTTAGGAATTTACTCAACAAAATAATTGAACCTTGTTGGATTGTAGCAAAAGAATCATATTGTTGTCTTTGGGAAATGGTAGCCACCCCTACAAGAGTGGGTTTTTGAGGCCTTGGTAATCAAAATTGTTGCATAAATAAGATATGAGGCCTTGTGAGTATATTTCCCCATGTCTAGAAGCCTTATGTAAATATGTGAGGTCAACTTGTGCTAGGGAAGTGTGTATCCCTATTAACTTAAGGGTGTGTCTATGTAAGAGGAATGGGTTTGGTGACCATTTTCTGAAAAGGGAGAGCATGTGAAACTCTATGGATCATAAGGCAACTAAGAAACAAATTTGTTTATGGGTACAGGAATTGTTGGGCAATGTTTTTCTAATCAAGCTAATAAACAAATCTGCAGAAATATGGAGTGATTGAGTGAGCTATCACAACATCCTCCCTTGCATGGTGGATAGAAAACTAATCTTCTAGAATTCCTGTGGGAGGAGGAGAGTGACCTTCGTCCCTAGCAATTCCCGAACATAAGGAAGGATTTTGGGTGTAATGGTTAAGGCTGATTTACATTTACAACTTATCTTATGTTTTAATGAGAATAGACAAAACAACTAGAACCCCTACAAAAATTTAAAAGAAAGAGATGGACTTTCTACCCAAGACTAATTATGATCTAAAGATGCTCTGGGGTTCTATATTAAAATACTTAGTAAGTAACATACTTCAAAATTGTATTTGGACTTTAAGGAAACAATTCAAATGCTGTTAGACATTAAGATTCATTATAAATAAGGTAAGTAAGTGGAACTCGTCTGCACTATAGACGTGGGTACAATGCTTGGTGCACGAATGCTGAAATACATATCGCAAAGATAGAGAATGCATATAACATGTATATATACTTATTATAGTCTGTCATTGGATGTAAAATATGGTGATGTCATAGATCATATGGTTAGTGATGATCTGACTAGAGCAACCTAAATAAAATGTTGATAATATTGGTTGTATATTACACTATGAGGATAAAGGTAAAATAGTTAATGAAATGTTAATCTTGAATGTGGTAAGGGAAGTGTTGGAACACTTCTATATGACCAATGGGTAAGGTTGATGTCAAGAAATGGATGGTATCCATAGAGGTATGACTTGGTGTGCTCAATCAGTAGTGAGAGGGAATCTAGAGAAGGATTCCCTTGATAAAAGGTTTGTTAACCAAAAATGGTTTGAGGCATGAAAATGAAGCTTGATAAGTTGTCTTTTTTCCTTGGGCACTGTTGGAATTGCCCAGATAGTTTTTCTGGGTTGTTGAATAATTATATAGTAATTGAGGCA
>SNQJ01S0098244.1:3107-34347 GCA_010110895.2 Picea sitchensis | reverse complement strand
GACATCATCCACCTTGCAACTTTTGGACCACTTCTGTCCAGTAACAGGTAGGCTGGTTGCCGAGCTAAGGAACTGTTCATTAATTTCAAGTTGGACATCTCCAATTTTGGCTCGGCAGCCATCGAATGATAACGCAAATTGCCAAGCCATGATAGGGTTGTAACCATCGAACTTCTTTATAAATGGGAGCCACCCAAACTTTTCCAGGTCGCTATAAGCGCCATCAAAACATCAACAATTCTTGGCACCCGTTGGGCTCGACTCTTATGACAGGAGCCATGGATTCTGTTCATGATAGGGTTTGGTTTAAACCATACCATACGTAGGAGTAAAAATGATAGGGTTTAACAGCTGCAAGCGCTCAAAGGGGAATGAATCAATGTAATGCGTGCGAGGGTGGTGGAATTGCCACCGCCATGCAGTGTATTAATGGCTAGGTACAGTGCTTTCTCATCAGCAATCATAGCATTTAAAACATATTAATCAGCCAACCCACATCGGTGTACAACCACATCAACGTGCCATCGATCAAACATAAAAAAAATACCATATGTTAAATTCATGCGCCAAGTGTATAGTTCGATCCAACATGACATCCAAAGGTTTTACCAACGCAAGAAGTGTAAAACATTGCCACTCCAATATGAAATCAAAATGATATATGATCCATGCATTTTTTAGCATAATCAAAGTGAAAAAACATTGCAACCAATGACCATATGAAATCGATAAGTTAAGAGCTCAAAACAATAAGAATCATATCATATATAAAACCAAAATCAACCATGACCCTTATGAAATTAAACATAACTCATAACTTAACATTTTCAATACTTTACCAACGAAATCAAGTTGCGCAATCAAAGTGAATGGATATAATTTGAAAGTCAATTGTAGTCATACAACAAACCAATGGTAAAGTGTCTTTCAGAAAATCAATAAAAGATTACGACAGTGCAAACAACAATGGAGGAGTTTTCACACTTTCAGTTGTGAAAACTGAATCGAAATCAAATTGCAATTGTCGCAAGAAATGAAACAAATGTCTAGTTGAAAAAATGCGACGATGATTTGTCGTTTAGAAGACAATAGGTGTAGGCAGCTTTTTTAGGGTAATTAAAAAAATGAATTGGCTGCCAACACTACCTCAACACATATACAAGTATATGTGGTTGGACCCGCCTTTTCTCTTTAATGTAGCTAACTAAAGTACTCCCAACATCCTCCAAAACTAGTAGATGCCAAAATTGCAATTACAAATAGGGTAAACGAACCCATATAGGCATTTGAGTCACTAACAAAGTGTAAAGGTCAAATTCTAGAAACCATGTTGTTATAAATGATTCTTCTCTTCCCAAAATCTAGGGTCCATCCTCCATTTCTTTCTAATATACATCATGATTGTAAAAATAGTCTTAAAAAATCCTTTAGAACAAAGTGATATCTCAAACTTGGTAGGGAAACGACAAAAGTTGGATTTTTCTAAGCTAATGCATGTTTTCTTCCTAGTTATTATTCCAAAGTTTATACTTAAGGCTTGAAAGTATAAAGTCTAGGCATCTAAAAAGAGGGTATGTGATATAAAGAAAGGAAAAAACAACGCTTAGGGGAAAAGGAGCTAGGGATGATTTCTGAGTTGTCTTTGTCTAGCTTCCAGTTGTTCCTGGACACTGATGTCCTTCTCAATGGCCACCCATGAGCATTCAAGTTCAACCTAGTTGGGGGAAGTTTTTAAGATAGTATTGAAAAGGGTTAAGGAAATATTGGTATGATCTGTGAGACCAGGTTCAATGTTGGGTTGTCTCGTAACTGGTACAGTCATGGAGGAAGAAATTTTTAAGGACTGGTTGCTTCCTTTCAGATTGTATGAGAAAATTTCCCAAATCTTGAATTAATAGTGTAGTGAAATCAAAGGTCATTTCCCATATCTGAGTTAAAATGAAAACCATGCATGGAATGAAAGAAAACATAAACTTGTGGAACAATGTGAGGCTTTGATCAAGGGAGAATCTCACACTATGGTAGAGGAAGAAAAAGATAAGGAAAAACTTTAATGAAGCATCATATATAATAGTCTAAATCATTCATAGGTCTTGTAAGTGTTGATAGCCGATACAGAGGAAAAACTGTAAACGATTAGATCACTAAAAAAACTCAATCACCACAGTAGAAGTTGTAATAAATCACAGCTATGCATTCATCAAATATACATAAGAAATGAAGTTAGATATGAAATAATAGAGGAGCACATAACTCAAATTTGACGAGGTATGGAATATCCGACTTGCATTTGTATTAATTTTGGAAAAATGAAGAACTTTTCTACTACAATCAGCCAAAAAAAGGCTTGCGTGTATCTTTCAATAATGTATTTATACAACGAAAAACATCTACCTTGGACCATTGGTATTCTCCTAATATCCTTTGTGTTAACCATTACATAATATGAAATTCGAACCGTTTTGTTCGGTTACTTTTTACTTTTTCCAGTTGTACAAAAACGAGCACAAATGCGTCACTTCATCATTTCTTTGAAACGCTTCCTTCGCTCGGTCCCGAACACACGATGCACCTATCCAAAAACTGCATCAACATTCTAGAAGGCTCTGACTTATTCTTTGCTTCAAACATATATAACTTCCTCTGAATTTGGGGCAGCTTGTCTTCAATCTTCCTCTTGCCAAACTTTGTCGTATACAACTGTATATTCGTCTTTATTAACCACTTATCTATTTGGGTGAGGTCGAGTTGTTCCAATTGTGAAATCTCGAGCTGGACTTCATTCCAACTCTCCTTGATATGCAGTTGATGCCTTACGACATTTATCTGTCCTAATAGCCCAGGACAATCGCCTTTACCAATGCCCAGTGTTTTTGTATCTAATTGATCAAATACTTCTTCACATTCTCTCCTAACTTCTCTTGCCATTTTCCTTCTTTCGGAAATATTAGTCTCCCATGTCTTTAACATGATGTCTCCCCTGATCTGTTCATCTACAGTCAACTTTGGGATTGTTGGTACTTCCTCTCTTGCCGAAAACACCACTGCCTTTTGAAAAGCAACACGAGTTGTTGTGGCCTCTTTTTCTTTTAAAACAATGCCATCTAGTGAGTGAATTATTTCCAGGAAGTAGTTTTGGATGATTTCTATTTTGGAAAATGTGTCCTGTTGTTTTTCTTGTAGTTTCTCATCTACCACTAGTACTTGGGCTTGAAATGTTTCTATTTTCACAACTTGTCCTTCAATAGACTTAAACTTAGCCTGTAGCTGTCTCACTAACTCTTCATGTCAAATAACCTGTACCTGACTCACTTGCATCTGCTTATTTTCTTCATCCAAACTAGACTTCAACAATCACATTTCCTCTTTGTCCACAGTTCGAGCGTGTTCAACCCTTTGATTTACCTCCTCTCGAATATTATTCTCGGTGTGATTTACTTGGTCCTACAACTGAGCTATCATTTGATTCTTCTATTTCATCTTTGTTTTGAGGGAGTCAACTGAGAACAAATTGGTCGTCGCTAAAGCTCCCATAGAGATTGCTACTTCTATGGAAAAGTCATCCTCTTCTAGTTTCCACCCATCTACGACCACTCTATGTTTCTTCACCATTGTGCCTTCTCTTAGATGCATTTCCTGTTTCACTATGACTTTCCTCTTCTTACTAAAAAAGTAATCAGAGGAAGGTATATCTTCTCTAGAGATGGGAGTGAGGTCACTTGCATATATGACTTCCAGGTGAGGAGTCCCAAAAATTGACTGTAAAGGAGTCAATGATGTAATAGGGATACCTAAATATGTAGATTGATTTTATTCTGATGTTTTAGGGACATCAATAGGAATAGTTGATGATAAAGGGGGAATCGTTTGACTCGACTTTGAAGGGACCTCATATCTGGAACTCATTTCAAACCTTGGATTCTTTGATTGTGAAGCTTTCTCTTTCTGTGAAGATGCTTCAGTCTTCTCTGGATTTTATTTTGCAGTCCCTTTATCATGAGCCTCTGACTCGAAACCTAGTGGAGTACTTTCCTGAGCTGGGGGAGGATTCATTGATTCCCCCTGCAGTATCTTGGGTAGACCACTTCACCTGTGCTTCTGGAAAGTCAGAAAGCTGGTCTGTAGGTCGAGTCATAGTGCCTGAACTCTGACCAATATTTCCTCATAGGTTATGGCTCCTCTGAACATGTCGTCGCAGGGAAAAACTTCATGTTCATACATCTTCATATTGCAGTGAGTAAGATGTTTTCCTACAATTTTATAAGGGTCATGTTTTCTGAGTTCAATATCTACCAATTTGATGTCTTATAGTGCTGCATCTTCAAACTTGGAATGACCAAAGTTAAGCAGTGAACAAATCCCAATTTGTACAGGAAAAAGTGGCCAAAACTTCTTCTGAGATGCTTTCAATTTAGTGCCTATGCCACCAGTTACTATTTGGTAGGCCACCTCCTTGCACACTAGCCTATTGGGAAGAAACTTTGGAAGTGCATGAGGGATCGAGCACCTGAAAACCCTAACATAGGAAAACCCCTCTTCAATAAACCAATCTACAATCGCCCTGAGATTTCCCACGATTAACAATGAAATACGAGGAGGTGCACAACCATACAAAATTTGGTGCAGAGGTATCACTACGTAGTGGAAGAATTCGTAAAAGACATCTTTAACATTTTCCTCCCATAGCTTAGAGTGATAAACATGGATGGGCTCTGCAAAGGCTGGGTTCCAGCTCTAGCTCATCAAAGGGAATGGAGTCATGTAACAAATCACATCCATAATATAGGTAGACATGTAAAATGATGTAGGCCGACCTTCCAATTTTGTTATTTGGTACTCTGCAACCTCACTAGCTAGATTGTCGAATCAAATTTTCCCCCAGTTGAAACTAAAACCCTCAGCTACTTCATGTAGAAGTGGTACCTAGTCTGTAGGGAAATGGGTAGGGATTTTGCTCCCGAAGAGTCAGCATAACATCAGGGCTATATAAACCATATATTCATTTAACGAAGTTGTGGCATAGCTACCATGGGTATCGGCTCTAAATATTGCTAGAATTCCCCACCAATCTTTGATTATATTTGGATATGTTTGATCGAATTCTATGCACTCCTTTATTTGAAATTCCTCTATGAATTCGGCATTATAAATGTATTTAGAGGCAGGGGGCAGTTTGTACATTACTTGGATGTGCTCGGGCCTGAACGAGACGACGATGACCCCTTGGTTGTTTAGAATGCTCCTTGTCTGAACGTCCGTTTTCTCCAAAGCCCAGCATACCATGTCATTATATGGCATGAGTCTCAGCCGCATTGCTATTTTGTGAATTAGACTCTGCTATGTCTCTAAGTTTATTTTCAGTCCTTTCATCTCTGAAATCTTCGGGGCAATTCTTAATCTCATAATCTAAGGTTTCAAAAATTTGCCTCCAGGATTTGACTGAATCCACAGCATGTGGCGTAGTGTTGGATATAACATTTCCATCCATATTTGAGCTTCCACCTGCCTCCTCATTCATCTTAGGCACTTTTCTAGGTGCCATGGGTTATGTGCCAAATGAAAATTTGTTGCAGAGAAAAAATGCGTGATTTCTTCTGAATATAAGTCGCTCTTAGTCTAAAAATAAGAATGAATTTCGAAACATCAGACTTTTATCGACCTTTAACTTGTCTTAAATTTAGCGTACCGATATAGGAGATACAAAGATAAATGATTTTAATGGGGATGGTATGCCTGGAGATACACACTTAATGTTCAAAATATCTTCATTAATCCATTATAGAGACCGCCACATATTGACGATTCAAAAATGGGATTTTGAAAGGAATGTCATTGAAAACTCCCGAATAGCAAAATGCGAAAATCTATTTAATTATCATTAATCCCGCTTTAAAGTTAAGTTAATTTGTGTTTAAGTGCTTAATTCTTTCGGGATTTCGCATTTCTGAGTTTTGAGCATCATGTCCCCAAGAAGTATAACACAAGAAATCCCAAATTGTGAAATCGCGATGGAGTTTATTATCGTTAAACCTTCTTACTTCTTGATAAACCTAGCATTAGCTTTTAAGACTTTCGCAACTTCGAGGATCGGGGTTTTAAAGAGACTCAAGGTTGACTCTTGATTTCCTAAATTATAACTAATTGATTCGTAAAAAGTTAAAAACTTAATTAATCATGATTGAAAGGTATTTCGTGATTAGCATGTCATGACTTTAAAAATTGTTTGAGTTGATATTACCGAAAAAGAACATGCGGAAATCTTGGAAATCCGTCAACGCTTTTAGTCGTTACTTTTGAGATTGGTTAAACTCCTTTTAAACCATCACTTTTTGGGACCTCAACACTGGGACTTAGGATTTGTTGTTAAAAAACATACTTCGTGAACGGTCGAACTCTGAAAATTGAAAGTTTCGAAAGACCTTTTGACTTCTTTTTGAACTAAGGGTGGCTCCATAATCAGGAAAAAATGAGGTTTGGATTTAGAGAAGAAAAATAAACTTCGTTTCAACATAGGCTCCATCTAGGGGTCTCATCTCCCCACAGGACGAGAAGAACAGTAGACCACGTGCCTTTATTGGGCAAATGGAGTCATTAGTTTGTTCCAAAACTTGTTCAGGAAGAAGGTGCAGAAGAAAAAGGGGGTTTCATCTTTATCTCTAAAAGCTTTCGAAACCTAATCGCTCTCTAATCTCGAGTTTAGGCTATTTGACTTCCTCCTTGTTACTGATTTGTGGTCTTCTTAAGATAATTCAAACAACCTTAGGAATTCTAACAGGTTATGTTGATCTTGCTTGCCTCAAGGTGGAGTAATTTTAATTTTTTTGAATCAGGGAGTCCTGCGCGAGCTTGGGATGTAGATCGAAATTCAAAGAAAACTGATTTACCAGAGTATAGTGTAATTCATGTATAACAACCTTACAGATATCTTAGACATTTCTTCACTTCCAACGAGCCTGCTCAGTACCTCAGTGAATTTATTTGATTCCCTTTATTGAATTTCCTTTCACCACTTCAAAATGTGTGTTTGTATTTAAATGCTGAGATGAGGGCAATCATTTTAAGAATTTCCTTTCATCATCTCTTTTGGGACTAGATGGGGGCAATCAATTTTTGAATTTCCTTTCACCATCTGTATTATACTTTCTTTGACATGAAGTGGGGGAAATCAATTAGTATAAAGTATACTAGGGGTGATATCTGTATATAATTTGCAACATAGGTCTATCAACTCATTTTGATTACTCTGGATCAGTTTATTTTCAGCCTTCAAAACATCTAAGTCTGCAGGGAAAACCTTATGGGGGGATTTTATTTCCGGGGACCCTCCTTTGAGAAAGAATAATATTTTTCAGAACCTGTTAAAAGAACTAAGAGAGTCAAGATCATCCTATACATATCCTTTCTCAGTAAGAGTTTGAAAATTTGCGAGGACTTGCCTTTCTTTTAAAGATTCGTTTGTCATCTTTCAGAGCTAAAGTGTAACCTCTCCTTCCTTTGTGGAAATCGTGGGAAAGTGTCTAGGGTCAAGGGGAAGATGCCACAGATTGGGACAGGATGATAGAGAAGGCTTTGGGTTTCATAAACATAGTTGTGGCAACGCAATACTGACTCTTGGAACCCTTTTGAGGTCACTTTACTTCTCCTATTTATTTTACTTATTTTTATCTTACCTAGAGGATTCTTTATGGTTCATAGAAAAATTTGTTCTTTTGATTATACTTTGAGAAAACATATTCATACTCATGAGACTATTGTTGTACCTAGGAGCCATTCATTTGAAATCTAGACATTTAGGAAATTCATACCTTGCCTTACCATTTTGTTCTCATCTTAGTAAGTTAAAAAAAAATTATCACCTGTTTCGAGCGAATCAATTTCTTGATACATGACCATCAATTTTCTCATGTTTTTTGTTTGGGTTGTGGACCAGAATCCTACAAGAATACAACATGAAAAGCGTCAAGGTTCTAAGATTTATAGAATTCAATGTGTCGAATATTTTATATCTCCATTTCTAGGAGATCACTAATCTGTTTTATTTGCGGTGAGAGTAAAACTTACCAAAAAATTATAAAAACAGAAACACAAACCGGTATATATACTGGAATTTTGGGATTTTTTTATTGCATATAGTGCTTCAGATAATTCCCGTTAATAGGGGCATTGAGAATTTTACCATCCAAATTTTCTAGCAGAAATGAGTTCTTCCCTTCAGAAGCCGTGACTTTGAATGGTCCATACGAGATATGATCAAATTTTCCATGTTTATCCGAGTCTTCCCTCCTAGCATCCCATTTTAAAACTGAATCATGAGGGAGAAATTCCCTATCCTTAGCCTTATGATCAAAGAGTGCTTTCATGTTGTCTTGATATTTCTGCAACCTTTCATTTACCTCAACCCTATTCTGTTGAACTTCAATCAGTTGATTTATTCTTCTAGTGACATGGCTTGGTTCTTCTTTTTCATCTTGCAAAAGTTTCATCACAGGTAGAGCCATATTTATGGGTAAAACCACATCAGTACCATATACCATTTGAAATGGAGAAGTTCCACTTGATTTCTTGGTGCCTATTCGATTTTCCCACAAGGAATATTTCAAATGCACATGCCAGGATTTTTTATTTTCGTTCAACACCTTCTTAATTATGGTAATTAATCTTTTATTTGATGATTCAGCTAGCCCATTTCCTTGGGGGTAGTATGTCGTGGAGTGGCCCAATATAATATTGTAATTTTGGAAAAATCTGATCATTGCCATAGATTTGAATGCCTGGGCATTATCTGTAACTATCTTTCAGGGACAACCAACTCTAGATAATATGTTTTCTTCCAAGAAATCTATCACCACTGAATTTGTGGCTTTTCTAGTCAAAATACCTTCTACCCATTTGGTGAAATAATCTGTAGCGGTCGGGATCCATCTATGTTGTGCACTGGAGTGTGGATTGATTTCCCCTATAAAATCTAACCCCCATTGTTGGAACAGAGCTTTTGTTTTGACCGGGACCAGAGGTAGTGCTGGGAGTTTTTGTTTGCCTGCAAATAATTGGCATGAATTATAGGCTCTCACTTTGGCATTTACATATGTGAATAATTTAGGCCAATAATATCCCACTCTCAGGATTTTATAAGCCGTTTCTATCCATGCATGATGTCCTCCACACACTCCATTGTGAAATTAATTTACGACCTTTTCGGTCTCTGATTCTACTAGACAGACCAATAGAAATCCTATAGGGTCTTTCTAGTACAATTGGCTCTCTGAAATACAGTGCTTCACTGCATGCAATTTCAATGTTATAGCCTTGGATGGAGTCATATCACTTGGGAATTTCAAGGTTAGAAGATAAGATACAATACCTTTGTACCACACCAAAGTTGTGAACTTTTATTCTATACTGGTTGTGGCTATTTGGGCGTTGAGTTCGTCCATATCCAAACATCCTTCATACTCTTGCATATTATTTATACCTAGCACTGTGAAATTTGATTCGGCTATAAGCTTAGACAAACCTTGTCCCTTCATCAGCTTTGTCGGTTTCACTTCTAAATCGAATTCTTGAATCTTAGCAAGCCATCGACCCCTTTTCCCATCGCTATCAGGTTGAACCAATATGTCTTTGACAGAACTGGTGGGTACATATGCAATTATCTTAGAGTGTAATATGTAAGTTCTGAAAGACTTTAGTTCTTTCACCATAGCGTATGCCTGCTTTTCCATTATGTCATATTTCAATTTTTCATCTCTAAGGCTCTTACTGAAGAATTTAATTGGTTGCTTAAAACCTTCTTCGTTCTTTTGTAGAAGTATTGTTGCAATTGTGTGCTTGAATGCAAACGAGAAGATAAAAAATTCCTTGAGACAATCAGGGCTTGCCAGTACAGGTGCTTCACCTATAATTTTCTTGATGTGTGCCAACGATGCTTTAGCTTCGACCGCCCACTTAACTTTGTTGTTCTTCTTGAGCATATTTATAATCAATTTCACAATTTTAGAAAAGTTCGGGATAAATCTCAAAAAAATTATTTTTCCTAAAAATGACTGAATTTCTTTTACGTTTCTAAGAATGTTTATAGTGTCTATAGCTTCGAAGCTTTTAGGATCGATTTTAATTCCATCTCACGATACAATATGGCCCAAGAGATTACCTTCTTGCATTGAAAAGTGATAATTTTGGTTATTTAAAGACAAACCAAATTTGTGACATTTCTCGAACGTTTTCTTGAGATGTATCAGATGATCTTCATCGGATTTAGAAAAAATGGTTAGATCATCCAGATAAATAACCACAAATTTATCTCTTTTTCCGATGAAGGCAATATCCATATCCCGCTGGAAGGTAGCACATGCATTCATTAAACCAAATGGCATTTTGTCATACATAAATGTACCCCAAGGGGTGGTGAAGGTTGTTTTTTCTTTATCGTCTTCGTTGACAGTGATCTAATTGTAACCGGAAAAGCCGTCGATCATGGACATTTTATTTTCTTCAACTACTTTTTCTAAGACATGGTCCATTTTGGGTAGTGGATAATTGTCTTTAAGAGATGATTTATTTAAGTTTCTAAAGTCCACGCGCAGTCTGATTTCTCCGCTTTTCTTCTTGACCGAGACCAGGTTGGCTACCCACTCAGAGTACCTGATTGGTACAATTATCTTTGCATCTAGGAGTTTTTTCACTTTTTTTTCGACCACAGGCAATAATATAGGATTGATTTTCCTGAGATTTTTTCTAAAAGGTTTAACACCTAGATTTAAAGGAATCTTGTGTTCGATCATAGTGGTGTCATAGGTTCTCATCTCATCATAGGACCATGCAAAAACATATTTATATCGCCTGAGTAAGTCTGTATACTTACCTTTCATCTCAGGAGGAAGATACTTTGATATTTTTACCATTCTAGGTTCCTCTTTAGTGCCTATATCGCAATCTTCAACTTCCTCTGGCTAAGGCTACAATGTAGATTTCAAAGGCATATCATTATGGTCAAATAATCTTTCTAGGGGAATTATACCTTTAGGGATTAGATTATTTTTTAGTACTAACATGTGATGATTTGCGATCTTATCTTGGAATTCTTGAGGATCTTCTCCTTCTTGCATAATCCAAGTATCATCGTTATGGTTTTCTTGGTTGATGTGCGTTTCAGCAAATTCTTCCACCATTTCGAGGAATTTTATGATCTGTTCATCATCTTCAAACACATACTAGTGTTGTATGTTGTTCAGTATGGAGGGTCTGTGCCTCACCTCTATGTGATACTTAATATTTAAAGTTGTAGGAGGTGCAAAAGTTGAGGCTTCTTTGGCTAACGAATCAACTTGCAGATTTTTTGTACGAAGGATGTAATGGAAATTAATTGACGAGAAAAAAAATTCCATTAAATCCCAGACGCATTTTATATAATATCTCAATCTAGGGTGTTTGACTTGATACTGCCGATTCACTTGTTTCACAATTAATTCCACATCTCCATAGACTTACAAGTTTTTCATGTTTAATTTTCTGACGACCTCTAATCCCAAAACCAGGGCTTCATACTCGCATACATTATTTGTGTGGTCTATGTCCCACTGTAGTTTGTAAGAGAAAGGAATGAAAAAATCATTTCTAGGTGCTACAAAGAGTACGCTTGCACCTGCTCCTTTACATGACGAATCCCCATCGAAAACATTTTCTAGATTCCAGTGCTATATATACTTTCTTTTATCTTTTATGTTTTATTCCCTTCTGTGACATATTCAGCACATTCATCTATATCATCATCAATTGATAAAATATAATTTCCAAGATCTTGATAAGCGACATAAATATGGTAATTTCTAGGGTTATGTGGATCACTTACCATGTATGTCAGTTGTGTTTCCCGGTACAATTGGGTGAATTGTCCTCCGAAAATGGGAATCGTGGCATATGTCATGTCCAGCTGAAGGGATCCTCCAAGATTAGCACCCCAAGACATGGATAATAGCATACCATACTTTGGGGGTATATCAGCAATGACCACATCTATCAGAACACTTTTTACTAGGATTTGTGCAAGATTTACTACCAAGTCTTTGATCATGCCTACACATTTGACCTTTCTTGAATCAAATGAATATAGGTCTTCGTATGGCCTGGTAATTTCGAGGCCAAGTCTATCCATAATAGCCTTGGGAATCATGTTATGCGAGGCTCCAGAATCCATCATGTAGTTATGTAGTAGACGATCATGCACATTTATCGTAATGTAGAAAGGAGCAACAGTATCTATGGCCCCTTCAAAATGTGGACCAAAAATTATATTAGGCTTATCATCTTCCAAATTTATAACATCATCTTGATTCCCCATATCTAAAAAATTTATCATTTTGGTGATTTGTTTTTGGTAAGTGGGATTTTTTGCCAGTTCAACCAGAGGTATTGGTATTTTTATTTTGTAAATCTCATTCTCCAGGCTGAAACCTCCTATGATTTTCTCAGTTTCTTTGCTTGGTACTTCGATCTCTTTCTTTTCAGCTTTACCTGTTTGTATTTCTTTGTTCTCAGTTGTTTTCATTCCTACCATATGTGTTTTGACTGTCTTAGTTTTGGAATTTTGTGGATCTACTCCTTTTATTTGAGTGTTGGGTATCTCGACTTCCTTTGGAGTGGGCTCGTATACTTCGCCTCTTGGCAGGATTTTCTTTGGTGGAGTAGTCGCCAAGATTTTATTTTTAGGCCTTAGATTGTACTTATGTTGGAGCTCGACCATTATGGTATCAGCTAATCCTTGATATGTAGAATCATATGTATCATTTATGTTGCTATCCTTATTAGATCATTGTTCAATGTCCAGAGACCTCTAATAATCTTCCTTAGTCAAATAGGGTTGTAGGCAATCATTGCCTAAATTGTTCATATCTCCTTCTAGATCCTCAAATTCTTGTATGTCATTCCCTCTTATAAAATTTTCATTTTTTAAAGGGGTTTGAACCTTTTGATCTTCATTTTTAATCTGTCTTTGTTGTATTTGAGGATTAGGGTTTCTTCTTAAATCTCTCCTAACGAATTGATCTTCTTTATATTGATCTAGCTCCATCTTTGAAATCTTATTTGATATCTCTTTTATTATCCTAGCCATATCATCCATCTTATCATCTGAGGATCTCCCGGATCCCGAGGGTCCTACTTGTTCTTTAAAATGTTTAGTCTCCATGTTTCACGTTTCTACTTTTGTTTTCAATTTACCAGAAGCCATCATATTTGACTCAGTCTCTACGACGTCGTCTTGCATTCGGGTAAGGTCAGTTTTTCTCCTTTATCTCAATAAAAGTGCGAAACTGGGATCAAAATCTCTTGCAAAGGTTACCTTTGCTGCAGGTGGAGAAGGTTTAACCTCGATTGGGATCCTCTTATATAATTTATTAAATCTCTAGATAAATTCAATAACTGTTTCAGAATTTTTTTTCCTTAATGCCCCAAATTCAGTTAAATAGTATAAATGGTCCTTTCTTCCCCCCCATTGTATGATAAAAGAGTTTTCTAACATGTCATAAGATAATATCGAACCTACAGGAAAACCTCGAAATCGAGTTATCACCTTCCCTTTGAAAGTTTGTACAAATAATCATGAATACACATCTTCGTGTTCGAGACCGAGGATATCTTCGAATTGGTATAAGAAGTTGATATGTTCAGCTACAGTTAGGTCTCCTTCCTCGGTAAACTTAGGCAGGTTTTTCATATAGTTCTTGGGTAAATCATGAAGGGGTACTGGGATAACCAAAGGGGTATATCTAGCAGCTACTTTGGCAAAAATCCTGGGAGGTGGGGGTTGCCCTTGGACGCCCCCCCCCTCCTCCTGCATTAGCCATAGATATCCTAGGGTATTTAACTTATAGATTATAAAGAGGGTTTTGGAAGACGTATAGCGATCCCATAGCTTATTTGGGAGATGAAAAAACTGAAAGAGTGGGGAACGAGATGCAAGGACTTGTTTCCTCCGACTTGCAAGAAACATAAATGAGAGAACCCACAGGCGTGAAATATGAGTATATGGTATACTCTTCGATACTTTGTGAGGTCGGGAAATATAACTGAAGATTTGGTGGGATATCAATCAACACGATTTTTACTGAGGGATTCTCACCTTTTCTTACGTAGGAGGTAGTCGGATGAGATTCAAATTTGATTTCTGGGAACACTAAATTTGGGTTTGTGGTCTTGGTTTTAACTGCCTTGGCCAATGTTTCTTCGGAAATGGTTTGGGTGGGAACTTTTTGCGAAGTTAACGTTTCAAGTGCAATCTTAGCTTTAGACTGTGTGTATTTAGGTTGGTAGGCCGTAGTAGTTTTCTTAATGAAACTTCTTGTTTTTATTATTTTTTCGGGATCGAAAACAGGCTTGGTATTCTTAGCATCTGGGTTTTGTCTGGTGTTCCTTCGACTGGATGCCAGCTTACTTAAACGTGGAGTCACCAAGTGAATACTAACTGAGCATCTAGGTTTTGTCTGGTGTTCCTTCGACTGGATTCCAGCTTACTTAAACATGGAGTCGCCAAGTGAATAATAACTGAGCCTTTGAAAGGTGTTCTCTCTTTGTTCACTATCAAAGAGGGAAACTTATAAATGTCATTTTCCCAGGAAAAATAATTTCGTCTCTCTGTTCCCTGGCAACGACGTCAAAAATATGTTGTTCCATAGTTTAAACTTAAGGCTTGAAAGTATAAAGTCTAGGCATCCAAAAAGAGGGTATGTGATATAAAGAAACGAAAAAAAAAAATTTAGGGGAAAAGGAGCTAGGGCTGATTTATGAGTTGTCTTTGTCTAGCATCCAATTGTTCCTAGACACTGATGTCCTACTCAATGGCTGCCCATGAGCGTTCAAGTTCAACCCGGGTGGGGGAAGTTTTTAAGATAGTATTGAAAAGGGTTAAGGAAATAATGGTCTGATCTGTGAGGCCAGCTTCAAGTTTGGGTTGTCTCGTAACTTGTACAGTCATGGAGGAAGAACGTTTTAAGGACTGGTTGCTTCCTTTTAGATTGTATGAGAAAATTTCCCGAATATTGAATTAATAGTGTATAAAAATCAAAGGTTGTTTCTTGTATCTGAGTTAAACTGAAAACCATGCATGGAATGAAAGAAAACATAAACTTGTGGAACAATGTGAGGCTTCGATCAAGGGAAAATCTCACACTATGATAGAGGAAGAAAAATATAAGGAAAAACTTTAATGAAGCATCAAATATAATAGTCTAAATAATTCACACGTCTTGTAAGTGTTGATAGTCGATACAGAGGAAAAAAATGTAAACGATTAGATCACTAAAAAAAATTCAATCACTACAGTAGAAGTTGTACTAAATTGCAGCTACGCATTCATCAAAGATACATAAGAAATGAAGTTAGATATGAAATAACAGAGGAGCACATAACTCAAATTTGACGGGGTCTGGAATCTCTGACTTGCATTTGTATTAATTTTGGAAAAATGAAGAACCTTTCTGCTACAATCGACCCAAAAACGCCTTTGGTGTATATTTCAAAAATGTATTTATACAAATAAAAACATCAACCCTGGACCGTTGGTATTCTCCTAATCTCCTAGATGTTAACGGTTACAGAATATGAAACTCGAACCGTTTTGTTGGGTTACTTTTTACTTTTTCTAGTTGTACAAAATCAAGCACAAATGTGTTACTTTATCAATTCTTTGAAACACTTCCTTCACTTGGTCCTGAACACATGACACACTTGTCCACAAACTGCATCAACATTTTGGAAGGCTCTTACGTATTATTTTATTCAAACATATATAACTTGCTCTGAATTTGGGGAAGCTCATCTTCAATCTTTCTCTTTCCAAACTTTGTCGACTGCAACTGTAGATTTAGCTTTGTTAACCACTTATCTATTTGGGCGAGGTCGAGTTGTTTCAATTGTGAAATATTGAGATGGACTTCATTCCAATTCTCCTTGATATGCAGTTGATGCCTTATGGCATTTATATGTCCTAATATCCCAGGACAATCGCCTTTACCAATGCCCAGTGTTTTTGTAGCTAGCTGATCAAATAGTTCTTCACATTCTCTCCTAACTTCTCTTACCACTTTCCTTCTTTCGACAATGTTAGTCTCCCATGTATTTAACATGATGTCTCCCCTGATCTGTTCATCTACAATCAGATTTGGGATTTTTGGTACTTCCTCTTTGGCGGAAAACACCACTGCCTTTTGAAAAGCAACACGAACTTCTGTGGCCTCTTTTTCTTTTAAAACAATGCCATCTAGTGAGTGACTTATTTCCAGGAAGTAGTTTTGGACGATTTCTATTTTGGAAAACATGTCATGTTGTTCTTCCTGTAGTTTCTCATGTACCTTTAATACTTAGGCTTGAAATGTTGCTATATTGACAACTTGTCCTTCAATAGACTTCAACTCAGCCTGTATCTGTCTCACTAACTCTTCCTGTCAAATAATCTGTACTTGACTCACTTGCATCTGCTTATTTTCTTCATCCAAACTAGACTTCAACAATCACATTTCCTCTTTGTCCACAGTTCGGGCTTGTTCAACCTTTTGATTTACCTCCTCTCGAATATTATTCTCTGTGTGATTTACTTGGTCTTACAACTGAGCTATCATTTGATTTTTCTGTTTCAGCTTTGTTCTGAGGGAGTCAACTGAGATAAAATTGGTTGTCGCTAAATCTCCCATAGAGCCTGTTACTTTTGTGGCGAAGTCCTCCTCTTCTAGTTTCTTCCCATATACGAGCACTCTATGTTCACCAGTGTGCCTTCTCTCATATGCATTTCCTATTTCGCTACGACTTTCCTCTTATTACTGAAAAAATAATCAGAGGAAGGTATCTCTTCTCTAGAGATGGGAGTGAGGTCACTTGCATATATGACTTCTAGGTGAGGAGTCCCAAAAGTTGATTGTAAAGGAGTCAATGATGTAATAGGGCTACCCAACTCTGTAGATTGATTTTCTCTTGTTGTTTTAGGGACATCAATAGGAATAGTTGATGATAAAGGGAGAATCGTTTGACTCGAATTTGAAGGGGTCTCGGATTTGGAACTCATTTCAGACCCTGGATTATTTGATTATGAAGCTTCCACTTTATATGAAGAGGGTTCAGTCTTCTCTGGATTTTCTTCTGCAGTCCCTTTATCACGAGCCTCTGACCCGAAACTTGGGTGAGTTCTTTCCTGAGCTGGGGGAGGAGTCATTGATTCTCCATGCAGTATCTTGGGCAGACCACTTCGCCTGTGCTTATGGAAAGTCAGAAAGTTGGTTTGTCGGCCGGGTGATAGTTCCTGAACTCTGTCCAATATTTCCTCATAGGTTTTGGCTCCTCTGAACATGTCACCACAGGGAGAAACTTCATGTTCATACATCTTCATATTGTAGTGAGTAAGATGTTTTCCTACAATTTGATAAGGGTCATGTTTCCTCAGTTCAATATCTACCAATTTGATGTCTTCCAGTGCTGCAGCTTCAACCTTGGAATGACCAAAGTTAAGCAGTGAACAACTCCCAATTTGTACAGGAAAAAGTGGTCAAAACTTCTTCTGAGATGCTTTCAATTCAATGTTGATGCCACCAGTTACTATTTGGTAGGCCACTTCCCTTCATACCAGCCTATCAGGAAGAAACTTCGAAAGTGCATGAGGAGGGATTGAGCACCCGAAAACCCTAACATAGGAAAAAACCTCTTCAATAAGCCAATATGCGATCGCCCTGAGATTTCCCATGATTTTCTCTAAAATACGAGCGGGGTGAAAAACCATACAAAATTTGGTGTAGAGGTATCACTACATAGTGGAAGACTTCATAAAGGAAATCTTTAACATTTTCCTCCCATAGCTTAAAGTGATAAACATGGATGGGCTCCGCACAGGCTTGGTTCTAGCTCTAGCTCATCAAAGGGAATGGAGTCATGTAACAAACTACATCCATAATATAGGCAGAAATGTAAAAATATGCAGGTCGACCTTATGATTTTGTTTTTTGGTACTCTGCAACCTCACTAGCTAGATTGTCGGATAAAATTCCCCCCCAGTTGAAACTGAAACCCTCGGCTACTTCGTGTAGAAGTGGTACACATTCTGCAGGGAAATGGGTAGGACTTTTACTCCCGAAGAGTCTGCATAGCATCAGGTCTATATACACCATGTATTCATTTAACGAAGATGTGGCATAACTGCCATGGGTATCGGCTCTAAATATTGTTGGAATTCCCCACCAGTCTTTGATTATATTTGGATATGTTTGATCGAATTATGTGCACTCCTTTATTTGAAATTTTGCTATGAATTCAACATTATAAATGTATTTAGAAGGAGGGGGCAGTTTGTACATTACTTGGATGTGCTTGGGCCTGAATGAGCCGACGACGACCCCTTGGCTGTTTAGAATGCTCCTTGTCTGAACATCGGTTTTCTCCAAAGACCAACATACCATGTCATTATATAGCATGAGTCTCGGTTGCATGGCTATTTTGCGAAGATCAGACTCTGCTATGTCTCTGAGTTTATTTTCAGTCCTTTCATCTCCAAAATCTTCGGGGCAATTATTAATCTCATAATCTAATGTTTCAAAAATCTGCCTTCAGGATTTGATTGAATCCACAACATGTGGCGTAGTGTCAGATATAACATCTCCATCTGGCTTCGAGCTTCCACCTGCCTCCTCATTCTTCTTAGGCACTTTTATGGGTGCCATGGTGTCTATGCCAAATGAAAATCTGTTGTAGAGCAAAAATGTGTGAGTTCTTCTGAATATAACTCGCTCTTAGTCTAAAAATAAGAATTAATTTCGAAACATCAGACTTTTATTGACCTTTAAATTGTCTTAAATTTAGCGTATTGATACAGGCGATAAAAAGTGAAATGCTTTTAATGGGGATGGTACGCTTAGATATATGCACTTAATGTTCAAAATATCTTCATTAATCCGTTATAGAGACCGCCACATATCGGTGATTCAAAAATGGGATTTTGAAAGGAATGTCATTGAAAACTCCCGAATAGAGAAACATGAAAAGCTATTTAATTATCATTAATCCCTCTTTAAAGTTAAGTTAATCTGTGTTTAAGCACTTGATTCTTTCAGGATTTCGTGTTTCATAGTTTTGAGCATCATGTCCCCAAGAGGTATAACACAAGAAATCCTGAATCGCGAAATCGTGATGGAGTTTATTATCGTTAAACCTTCTTACTTCTTAATAAACCTAGCATTAGATTTTAAGACTTTCGCGACTTCGGGGATCGAGGTTTTAAAGAGACTCGAGGTCGACTCTTGATTTCCTGAATTACGACTAATTGATTCGTAAAAAAATTTAAAACTTAATTAATCATGATTAAAAGGTATTTTGTGATCAACGCGTCGTGACTTTAAAAACTGTTTGAGTTGAGATTACCGAAAAAGAACATGCAGAAATCTTGGAAAGCCGTCAAGTTTTTAATCGTTACTTTTGAGATCGGTTAGACTCCTTTTAAACCATCAATTTTTGGGACCTCGGCACCGGGACTTATAATTTGTTGTTAAAAAACATACTTCGTGAACGGTCGAACTCTGAAAACTGAAAGTTTCGAAAGACCTTTTGACTTATTTTTGAACTAAGCGCTGCTCCATAATTAGGAAAAAAGGAGGTTTGGATTTAGAGAAGAAAAATAAAATTTGTTTCAGCAGTAGTAATTCACTCGGTGATCAAGGTTTTATCTAGGTTTTTTGGTTTCTTTGTAAGGGTGCAAGGAGTTATTGACACCTTCTAGAAAGTGGTTTAATCTCTAGACTAACTTACAAGAGAATCAAATATCTAGAATTTACATTAACTTCGACAAAATTAATTAAAACAATTGTTGAGGCTAGTGCAAAGGAATGTCATAAAAAATAAATATGTGAGAATGCAATAAGTATTATGTGGTTTTGAATAAAATCTACATGTTATAAATTTTCATAAGTACAAAGTATTTGTGTTTGCACTTTTTCTTTGTAAACTATAAGACATTATGCTAGGATATGTCCACTAAAGGATCTCTTCCTTTGCCAACGAGATGAAAATTTATTCTACTTTCATGTTGACACACAAGGTTGTAATGAGAAGATAGGAGGAGAAAAACATCCATTTGAGAAGGGAAATTGACACAATTTGTAATGGATGCATTGTTGGGGAAGTGAAGAAAAATAGAGCATGTTTGCTAAATTGGAGGGAGTAAGTGGTGGTTTTGATTTGTTTGGGGAATTTGTATCTTCAAATGTAGAGTAACATGTGATGTTGTTGTAGAAACCATGGTGCTACAAGAAGGGTAATAGTTGTCATCCTAGTAAAGAAAACAATTATTATCCTATATGACACCAAAAACATAATAATGATCAATGTGTTCAATGGATTACATATACATTGTAAAACACGCCTATAAAAATTTGGAAGTTAAAATGAAACTCTACTATTTTTTTAATGCAAATATGTATACAAGATGTTGTCAAGTCCCATTATTGTGGTTCTGAGAATCATTGTAAGGTACCAAATATATTATAATAAGAGGAAACATAAATATTGTAGAGGATACCGACAAAACAACAAAATATAGAGAATCACAACACCAAAAATGATACATTTATTGATATAAATACAAGTTCACCTGCCTCTTCGAGGGGGAAACCTTCAACAAAGAAGAGATATATTACAATAATTCTCAAGATAAGAGTTTCACATGCCTTCTACTCCTATTTATACTATTTTTTTCTGCTAAAGAACATTCTAGATGAAGATCTTTCTAGAAGTGAAAGCTTCTATTAAGTCTTCTTACATTAGACTTTTTCATATTATTAAATAGGCATTATTAACTAATTTCGGACTTTATTACATATAAAACATATTATTCTACCTACATCAGGGATTAGGGAGGTTAGGTCCCTAACATTCCCTCCCCTTTGAAGAACAATGTTTTCCTCAAGGCTTGAGATGAGGAAATTGTTGCAGAATGGTAGTCAGCTCCCGGGTGGCATCTTCTGGAGTTGTATCTTTCCATTGAACTAACCAGTAATACATAATGGCTACATAAGAGTGGATTCTTGTACAACTTTTTTCCGCACTTTCTTACGGTTCAGTCAACTTCTGTGTCTTTTTGTGTTTTTCTTCCATTTTCTATTTTTGTATTTCTTTTTTTTCTCATTTTTATTTTTTTTTCTCATTTTTTTGTCCTAATATCTGCTATAGTACACTATATACATGTCTTTCTCACTGCACTATGACTTCTAAGTGTTAGGAGGTCGAATGTCCCTGTATAATTTTAGTCGAATCCCGTTGATCATTCCTTTCAGTTCTATTCCTCCTAAGTCCTTTAGTTGTACAGATCCCCCATCTGTGACAATATTTATTTCATATGGCCCTAGCCAATGCATTCTAAATTTACTAGGATGTTGAAAACTTTTACTGTCATAGAGTAGGACTAGGTCTCCCTCCTTAAAACTCTTCTTCTTAATATGTTTTTCTCGCCAGGATTTCTCTCTTGATCTTTGCACTTCCTAGTGAAATCCTGCCATAATCCTCTCCTCTTCCATCTCCATTAGTTTATTTAACCTTTTATTCATTGTGCCTCTTTCTTTCATGTTGGTAATTGTTGTTATGTGTAGACTGGGTACCAAAAATTCTAATGGTACTATTGTTTCTTGCCCATGCACCAATCTGAAGGTGTCTGTCCTCTCAACTTCTTACATCTGTTCCTATATTTCCATACTACTACTGGTATTTTTAAGTCCCAATCATTCCTTTTGACATTACAGATCTTTTAAAGAGAATTCTCCATGATCTTATAGAAAGCTTCCACTGTTCCATTTGGTTGAGGATTGTATGGTGTACTCTTCTAGTGATAGAATTCAAACTCTTCGGTCATATCCTTGATGGTACTGTTGATAAAGTGAGTTCCTTGGTCACTCATCAAAATCCTTGGACATCTAAATATGGTGATCACTTGCTCAAAAAAGAAGTGTGTTGTTGTCTCTACATTGCAGTATTTGACTGGTGCTGCCTCTGCCCATCTTTTTAAGTATTCTATCACAGTAATGATATATCTAGCTCCTGATATTTTTTTGGAGGATTAATTGGCCCAACAAAGTCTATTTCCCATTTGTCAAATACTTGTAAAGTTACTTGTGGTCTTAGGGGAATCTCATCCCTTCTGTTGGGTTTTCCAAACCTTTGACATACATCACATTTATGACAATATTCCTTAGCATCTCTATTGACTGTTGGCTAGCATAATATTGTGCATAATACCTTCTGCATGGTATCTTTTCCTGCATAGTGTCCTCCAGTTATACCTTCATGATATTGTTCCAAAATTTTGGGCCTTTCATGTTCTAATACACATCTTCTCAAAATATTATTTTCACCCATCTTATACAAGTGTCCTGCAATAAATTGATAGCATGCATCTCTGACTACCAGATTCATCTTCTACATAGTGCTAAACTCTTTTGGTGTGACCCCTGTACTTAAGTATTCAATAATATCAATGACATATTCATCAACTATCTGTACTGAAAAAAATTGTGCATTAGGGAAGTTATCTTTCAAGTTGGTAGGTTTTTCTCCATTACTTACCCTTGACAGGTGATCAGGTCCTATATTTAGCTTTTCTAGTTTGACTATCACTTCGAAATCAAATTCTTGGAATAAAAATAGCCATCCACAGATCCTCACCCCCCAACACTAGCTTGTTGACTAGATATTTGAGGGAATAATGATACATGAACATTTTAAAGTGTTTCCCCAGTAAGTAGTTCATGAACTTCTACAATGCATATACCATGGCTAGACCTTCTCTTTTTCTGGTGCTGTAATTCTTCTTTGATTTTGACAATTTTATGCTTGAAAAGGCTATAGGGTGGTCTAATTCCCCTACTCCTGGCTTCGCCAAAATTGCTCCAAGTGTTATGGATAATACATCTACATGCACATGAAATGTATTTTCCCAATCTAGGAATACTAGGATAGGTATTGTGACCATTTTTTCTTTTAAGGTGTCCAACTCTTGTTAACATTCCTCATTCCAATGAAATATGATATCCTTTTTTAACAATTTTTCCATTGGTGTAGTAATCTGCACATACCCCTTTATAAATTTACTGCAATATCCAGTATGTTCTAGCGTTTCTCTCAACTGGCACACTGACTTTGGTGGTGGTAAATTGACAATGACTACAATCTTAGCAGGATCCACTAGTAAACCTTGTTTACAGACTATATGTCCCAACAATATTCCAAAAGGTGTCCCAAAAATGAATTTCTTAATATTCTATGATATCTGGAATTGCCTACATCTTTCCAACATTAGCCTTAACACTTCTACATGATCTTTTAATAGACTATATACAATCTTGTCATCCAGATATACTTCTAAGAACTGATGTATGAATTCCTTAAAACCAGTTATGACTACTCTTGAAAATATGGTTGGTGAATTCTTCAGCCCAAATGCATGATTGTATATTGGTAGGATCCCCATTCTGTAGAAAAATTAGTCTTATACTTGTCCTCTGTAGCTATTTTGATATGATTGTATCTTGAGGATCCATTTGTAAATGAATATGCTTCATGACCTATCCCATTCTCTAATAATTCATCTGTAAAAGGGGTAGGGAAAGGTTAATGTAAACAAGCATCATTCAATTTTCTCAAATCCACACAGATCCTTATCCCCCCTTGTTTATTTTCTTGGACTACCATAAGACTTATCCATTAAAATTCTTGTATTGGTTCTATGATACCAACTTCCAACATCCTGCCAATTTCTACTTTCACTTTCTTCTTATATACTAAATTCAGTCTGTAAGGTTTCTGTCTGATAGGTCTTGCCTCAGGTTTGAGAGGTATCTTCATCTCTCCTATCTCTCTTGCTATGCCTTTCATATCTATAAAGGTTGTTGGGAACAAGTCACTGTATTCGCAAAATAACTTTGTTATTATTTCTACTTTTTGTTCATCCCAATAGTCGCCAATACTTTCCATTTTGGGGTTATCATTCATCCCAATGTTTACTTTCTTCACTTTGATTGGTGCAACAAATACTTCTGACTCCAAAGATGGGCCTTCCACCTCTCTTTCTCCTTCAATTTTTGTAATTTGAATGTTGTGTGGATCATCTTCATCTGGTGCTTCCTCTTCAACATGATAACATGAAAGTAGTTATTTGGTTGTCTGTCTATTCTATTGTTGATACTATGTCATGAGTTCAACTTCTGATTCATCAATAAATATAATACCTCTTATCTGCTTCAATGTTGAATCAATTTTGGGGTTCTCATGTTCAAATGAGAAGGTTACTACAAAGTTATATTGTAAGGTTGTCCATTCTATAGTACCTCTACGCATCTCCTGGTCTATATACCAGTTCTATGGCATTCCTTCCAATGTATGGATGAAGTGATGAGGCCATTCTTCTGGTGGTGTCATCCTCCATTATTTTCTACACTTCTTCAAGTGTTTTGCTGGTGTTCCTTGCCCATCATACCTCTTCATTTTATTACTCCCCTGTTCTGTTCCAAATCTAATGAACAATAATTGTTTGCATTGGTACTAGTGTTGAATTATTTCTTTGTGCGCACCCCACCATCTTGTAGGTGTAGCCTTGAGTGCAATATATAGGGATAAGATCCTCTAATTTTCTAATACTTCCTCTTCATATTTTGTCATAAATTCCTCTAAGTCATTTACCCCATGAAAACGGGGAGTTTCTCTTATCTTTGTACCAATCCATCTTATTGTGAAATCTATTCTTGTGCACCTTCTTGTGGAAACTTCATGTAATCGTTGTTGCCAATTCTCTAAACCGGTATCTGAGTCGGAATCACATGATGTGATGCTTCTCCAGATGAGTACCCCATCTGCAGTTGGTTTAACATAATCTTATTCTCGCGTGGTGGTTCTGTACAACTAGTTTATTTCCTCTAGATCTAAGCAAGTGGGTTCTACAAAACCAACTCCTTTTGAAGGGTCTAATGGTGCAATGACTCTATATTCACCTTATTCAAACATCATTTTCCTTGTCTTCAAATTGATTATGGCCTGGTTATCAAATTCCCAATCCAATCCAATCAATGTTGGATAAGGTGTTGTACCATATAATATTTCTATTGCTTCAAAATCTACCATAGTGGGCACTCCATCCAAATCCACTGTCACACCTTTAACCCTTATAATTTGTAAAACTCTTTGTTGGTTTGTTAATTTCAACTGGACATGTGAATATCCTAGACATGTGAATATCCTAGTGTGGATTCTCCCATACACTCCCATGGCTTGTTAGGTAAAACATTTAATTCAGAGCCTAAGTCCAGTATGATACCACCCATATTGAAATCTCCAATGTTGGTATTCAACCTGAATTATCTGCTTGTTCTTCTTTTTGTATGGAGATGATTGACTGTTTTCTACTCTAATTTTCTTTTTGCCTCTATGTTACATATTTCTAGAATATTTTTTAAGATCTTGACAGATGATGGGTCATTCAATATCTTAACACAGGATTGCAGATTTTTTTTATGTTACTTACTTTCTCTAAAGGTTGTGCTTCATTGGTGTGATCCATTGAGGAGGGTATTTCGTACACTGGTGAGATCTGAGTTTGTTGCACAACTGATGTATATAAAAAAATTTGGTTGATAAATTCCTATCTTTTCTCCTTGAATGTTTCCTTTTCTTTCCACACATCAAACTGCTTCTGTGGTTCAGTATTATTCTTCACCCATTGGTGTTGCACTGGATCTTCTCTTACTGCATGTGTTCCTGTCTTAGCTCCTCCTTGAGTGACTTTGTTAATGCTTCTTCCATCATCCCTGGCTTATGTAGAGATCCAATGCACATTCTGGTTGTTCTGGTTCTTCTTTTCTTGGATCTTCCCCAATAGTGTCGAACAATATTATGTATCATGGTCTACTACACAACAATACATACATTGCGTTGGTGGAAGTGGACACTCCCTTGCATAATGTCCTGGTTTTTGGAAGTTGTGGCACACTACTGGACCTCTGCCTCATCCAAATCCTCTGCTAACTTGTCCTCCACCTCTATATCCACCTTGATCTCCTCGCGGTGGATTGTAATGAGGTACCCAATTGTACTGCGCAGGGTTATACTATGGTTGTGCATTGTTGTATTTTGGTTGTGCATTATTATACTACTAATGTGCATTGGTATATGGTGGTAGAACCTGGTTGAAATAAGGTGCAACTTGTCCTATCATCATTTCTTCTTGCACCCTATAAGTATCTAAATTTATTTCTCTCATCAGCTCCATTGTCTTACAATCTTTATCATCATGACCCACGAATTGCAAAAATTATATTATGAACTTTTGGGTATTGTCTTGTACTTATGTATCATTGGACAATGATATGGATAATGCCCATGTGTTTTAAAAATCTCACACCATGGTCCTCCTATTGGGAAAGGGTTTGGTACTCCTATTTCCATGTACTGCGCAGAAGTTGGACATTCATTCTTATCGTGTCCTTCTGTCATGTATGTGTTACACCAAACAACTTCTCTTTTCTCTTTTCCCTTATTCTAGTTAAGTTGAAATGTTAGGTTCTTCAGATCCTCCTTCAACTCCTCTATTATTGGATATGTCTTCTGATACTGATTATGTTCCAATTGTAAGGCTCCTTGCAAAGCCTCTTCCCAAGTTTGAAACTTCTGTTGTATTAATGGGTATTTCAAATGTGGTAGCAATGAGTTCACAAACAAGTGTTTATGTTTCATGTCAGTCATGGCATATTTGAACTTAACTTTGAGATGCTTAAACCTCTAATCAATATTGGAAACAAACTCACCTGGATTTTTCTTGATTTGAATCATTTCATGCATATACTGATCTTCTGAGGTAGGCTTCTGAAATTCATTTATCAGTATTTTTTTCATGTCTGCAATAGCCCTTGTTACTCATGGTGGACTATTTACATCTAGGCTCATATACCAATCTAGTGTGTGGTCTCTTAGCATGATAGCTAACTGCACAAATTTTGTATCCTCATCTATGATTTCATTTTCTTCCCAGATATTCTTGTAGATGAATAAGTGATTTTCAGGGTCCTCTGATGCCTCTCCCCGAAATTATGGTAACCCAATAATGGGATCATGTCCTACCATTTTGAACTGTGTTGAACTACTACCTTCACACAGTGTATATATTTGACGGCTACTTCTTGAACTTGCTCCTCCAGTTTTTGCTCCTTGTTTAGATGTGTTTCCTTCTATCTTTATTCCACTAAAATTCGGTTGTAATGTTGGTGTTCTTTCTGGTGCGTTAGTCGCACATGGGGTTATAGGCTCCACACCGACGTTGATATGGATTGGAGTTCTTCCTTCTATTCTTTCCCTTGGATCTCTTATCTTCATTTCATATGTTGCACGCAAGATTTCCTCAATATGCTCCACAGCCCATAGATCCTCTACCTCTTCCTCATCGCTTTCCAAGCCCTCTCTATCAGCTATGGATCTCTTCTTATTATTCATCTTATATTGGTAGGGTACTCCACTGTGTGTCTTTCTAGTTGTTTCCATTATCTTATTTATATGGTATTCCTCCATCATGATTGGGTCCATGGCCTCCTTGTTATTTACCTTATCCATTTCTTCCTCCATGTATCCACCTCTGTTGGAAATGTTTAACAGGTAGCATATGCTTGTCATTGATGGCAAGTACAGCAATGAAGATGGCATGAGTACAGGAAGAATGTAATAGATGGGCACTAGAAGTATTTTGGGAAGACACTGCAGAGCAACCTAGATAAGATTAGAAGAGATAGTGCAGAGGATGGTTGGTATATTTTACACGCAGTGTATGCTTGTCATTGATGGAAAGTCCGACAACGATGATGGTTTGAGTACAACAAAAATGATCAGCAATGCAGTGATATTCAAGAAAACCAACAATGCAACAATTGTCTAAATGCAATAATCCTCAGTTGTCAAATCGAGGATTGATCTAAACTATTGATCAGGCATGATGAAGTCCCGCAAAGTCCCGCAAAGTCCCGCAAAGTGTGATCACCAGAGGAGATGAAGAGTCTCTAAGCTTCGCCCAGTGAATAAAGACGATTCTTAGAGGGATTGACATATGGATGAGCGTTGGAGCCTGTAACTGAAATAGAAAGGATGAGCTCAACTGTCACAGAGAAGACAAAGAGTCTCAAATGCCAGAGAGGCTGAGGAATCTCAACATTACACCCAGTGATGTTGAACGCGTGGGAAAACCGCCAGAGAAGCTGAAGAGTTACCATGATGATCATGTAGAGCACTCAAGAGTTGGAGGATATCGACGCGGTGTGAGTATGCAGAGGTATTGCGCACATTGCATGCACAAGGTGCACAGAAGCTATAAGTACACGGTACAGAGAAGAAATGGGGTTGTTGTTGTTGTTGGAGTTGTTGTGGTTGTTGTTGTTGAAGGTAATTCATGTGTGAAGAAGGAGGAGAGTGCAGCAGCTGAATTGAATAAAAGAGGAACTATACAGTGAATGGACATGGTGCACAGAGCATAAAAAGCAGAAGAACAGACAACACAAGTTATGTGTGCAGGAAGGCAATGAGGCAAACAGAGCAACGAAATGCAGCAGAAAAGTGATGAGTCTCGTAAGCCATTGTTGAACATTATATCACTGTAATAAGTTTCAGTAGAAAAGATTTATATCTAAGGGTGGAAGGGAGATTCTAGGGAGTACTGTTGTCCTCACAGGTTCAAGTGGGTTCTTGAACACATGGAGTTGTAGCTTCCATCTGGTTGCAGCCAGAGAAACCAGGGTGGCAGGGTGGTGCAAGGGAGAACTATTATTCTCTGTTATACAGGTTGGTTGCCTGTATGATTGGAAGTTGGTGCTTCCATCCAGTTGGTGCTGGAAACACTAAGGGAGTTGGTGCTTCCTTCTAGTTGGTGTTAGAGAAACTAGGGAGTTGGTGCTTCCTTCTAGTGGGTGCTAGAGAAAACTGAGAGTTGGTGCTCTCAGCAAGTAGCAACTTTCAAAACTGAGGTTGTAGCCTCATTATGAGTTGGTTCTCATATGTATGATAATTTAAAGAATGTAACTATTTCTTATCATATAAAGAAAAAGAGGTTTTTACCCTTTATGGGTTTCCTCGAGAAATATTTGTCTCTGTGTTTCTCATATATGTGACTGATGCTGAATGTGCCATTGTTTATTTCCCTGCATTAATGTGATCATCATTTAGTGTTTTTGCAAAGAGTTTAAAAGAAGCATAATTGTTTAAGCACGGTAAAAACTGATTCACCCCCCATCTCAGTTGTCCAACAATTGGTATCAGAGCCAACCCCCTTTTTATCTAAGGGTAGATCCTAGAGCTTAAACATGACAATCCATGAAGGGACTCCATTCACTAGGCCTCCTCTATTTGATGGAATGAATTTTGCCTTCTGGAAGGTTAGAATGAGAACATACCTAATGGCCTTAGGAGCTGATGTCTGGGATGTAGTAGAGACTGGATACATAAAGCCTGTTGTGCTAGCTTCCAAATATGATAAGTTAGAATTTAGCTTTAATGCTAAGGGAATGAACGCTATCTTGAATGGACTTGCAGAAGCTGAGTTTGTGAAGGTGATGCATCTTCAAACTGCTAAGGAAATGTGGGACAAACTCATTAACAGTTATGAAGCTAATGAGAAGGTGAAAGATGCCAAGATTCAGACCTACAGAGTACAGTTTGAAAAGATACAGATGAAAGAAGATGAAACCATTGGGAAGTATTTTCTGAGAGTTGAAGAACTAGTAAATGCAATGAAAGCACTTGGTGAAAAAATTGAGGAACCCTCTTTAGTTCAGAAAATTTTGAGATCTCTGCCAGATAGGTTCAACCCAAAAGTCTCAGCTATAGAAGAAATTAATGATATAAAGACATTGTCCTTTGATCAACTTCTAGGAATGTTGACTGCATATGAGATGAGGATAGTTACAGATAAACCCACCTCTAGAGAAGCATCATTTAAAGCAGATAAGAATGAAGATTATGAGCCTGATGAAATTGAAGGAAAATTCGTGAGAAGACTAAAGAAAGGATCAGGCAAGTACCAAGGTAAGATGCCCTTCAAATGTTTCAAATGTGGTAAGATAGGTTGTTTTGCAAATAAATGTCCACACAAGAAACACGATCAGAACTATGAAGGTGAAGAGAACCACAAATCTAGGAGATTTGACAAAAATAAAAGTTTATGTGTAAACAATGATGACTCCTCAGAAGAAACCGATACTGACTCTTCCTGTGAAGATAAGGTGAATGACTTCATGCTTATGGCCAAAGAAGATTATGATAATGAAAGCACAGTCAGTGATGAGAATGATGAAAAAGATGTGGTTGATATGGAAGGAGAACTGATCAGTGCACTGGAAGAGATTGACAGACTCATAATTAAGAACAGAAAGAAAAAACAATTGTTGATACAGTTCGAGAAAGACAGTAAACAGCCTGATGAAGACCTTTCCCTGCTAAAAGTGAAATTAGAAGAGGCGAAGAAAATCAAGGATATTCTAAAACATCAGCTATCATAAAAGAGGGCAAGATCTGAAGCCGGAAGAAGAAGTAGTGAAAACTAGGAAAGAGATGGAGAAGTTTCAAGCCTTGTATCATCAGAATCTGTCAAGTATCAAAGCCTCAAAAGGATTAGCCACCATTCTAAATTAGCAAAGGAATCCAAAGCTGAAAACTGGTTTGGGTTATGAAGAGGGATCAAGTAGTGGTCAGACAAGAAACAAAGAACCCATCAAGTTTGTCAAAGCTAGTGTCCATGTCAAATCGACAACCAATGACAACAACAAACCTGCAGAAACAAATGAAGACAATCAGCCACCCAGGACAAGTAAAGGAAAAACTGCTAGGACTGAAATTGTAGAACAAAGAAATAATGCACTCCCTGCACAAAGACATCATCAACATGAAAGAAATCGATTTGCTCAAAGAAGACAACCATTTTCCAGGTACAAATTTTTTTTCTATGGATATTGTTTCTACTGTTCTAACTTTGGTCACAAAGTTGTAAATTGTTCCTTAAGACTTAGACATGAGCAATTAAGACTTCCAAGGAATAAATATCTGCCACAACAAAGAATGATACAACAAAGTTGTTCGCGTTCAAATGGTCACCAGGTGAGCAAATAGAGAGCGCTTGCATACCCTGTTGGGTCTAGCAGGGCAGAACAACTGTGGAGCATAGGGTTAAAGGAGACAAAACAAACTACAATCTAGTATCAACTGAAAA
>SNQJ01S0098243.1:46524-59516 GCA_010110895.2 Picea sitchensis | reverse complement strand
AACAAGACAGTACAAGAAATGGCTCAAACAATGCTAATGGATTCCAAACTGACAGATATCTTTTGGACACAGGCAGTGCATACAATGGTTCACATTCAAAACATAGTAATGCTCAGAAACAACACTGACACAACTCCCTACGAGCTATGGAAAGGAAGACCAACAAATGTGAAGAACTTTAGAGTTTTTGGAAGCAAATGCTACATCAAAAGAGAATATGGCAGAATGGGAAAGTTGGACTCTTGTGGACAAAGGAGTACTTGTTGGTTACTCAAGTACAAGGAAATCATACAAGTGTTACAGCCTGAGATTGAAAAAAATTGTGGAAAGCATCAACGTAACAATTGATGAAATGGGTAGACAAGAATTAAAGGAAGAAGAAAAAGAATCAATGGAACAACTTTACAAACAAGAAGCAAAAGATGAAAAAGAAGTAGAAGGGGAGGATGAAGAGGATCCGACATAAGCAGAAGAGAAAGTTCAGCAAGTTCCTCCAAAGAAACCTAACAGACGAGTATTGAAGATTCATCCTTTAGATCAGATTATTAGAAACAAAGATGTAGGAGTTGAGACTAGAAGAAGAATTCGTTCACCAAAACAAACACATCTATCATTCTCATCTACGATTGAACCAACCTGTTTTGAAGAGGCCAGCAAGGATGAATTTTGGAATAAGGCCATGGATGAAGAATTGGATCAAATAGAGAAAAATGACACTTGGGAATTGGTTCCAAGACCAAAGGATAAGAATGTGATCAACACAAAGTGGGTATACAAAAATAAATTGAATGAACATGGACATGTTACAAGGAACAAAGCTAGATTGGTATGTAAAGGATATGCACAGGTTGAAAGAATCGAATTTGAAGAGACATTTTCCCTAGTTTCCAGAATGGAAGCAATCCGATTGTTTTTAGCTTATGCATGCTCCAAAAATATTAAAATGTATGAGATGGATGTAAAATCATATTTTCTGAATGGTGAACTTGAAGAATAAGTCTACATTGAACAACTAGAAGGATTTCAGTTGTCAGAGAACGCAAATTATGTGTGTAAATTAAAGAAGGCCTTGTATGGTCTAAAATAGGATCCTAGAGCATGGTACTCTAGACTGGATAAATATCTACTGCAGATAGGGTTCAGAAAAGGAAGTGCAGAAAACAACCTCTACATCAAGGTAACTCAAGATAGTATTTTATTAATTGAAGTTTATGTTGATGATATTATTTTTGGAAGTACTGATTACAGGTTAAGCCAAAAATTTGCAAAGGACATGCATAATGAATTTGAAATGCCATTACTTGGAGAACTATCCTTCTTTCTGGGTCTTCAGATACACCAAAGAAACCAAGGAATTTTTATTTCTCAAACCAAGTATATCAGAGAAATGTTAAAGAGGTTCACAATGGAATATTGCAAACCAATTATCACTCCCATGCAAACCAGTTGCAAGTTGAGCAAAGATGATGATTCAAAGTATACAGATAAGAGGAAATACATGTCAACATCTAGACAAGATGTAATGCAGGAAGTTGGACAGGTGGAACGATTTCAAGAAGAACCAAAGGAATCACATGTATTAGCAGTGAAGAGGATTTTCAGATCTCTCAAAGGAACATAAGAGTTTGGATTATGGTATCCAAAAGGAAAGGATATATCACTTATTTGCTACACAAATGTAGATTGGACAGGTTGCATTGATGACCAACGAAGCACCAATGGAGCAACATTCTACTTGGGTGAGTGTTTAGTATCATGGCTAAGCAAGAAACAATCATCAATATCTTTATCTATAGCCGAGGCAGAGTATATTGCAACAACAACATGTTGTACACAGGTTCTATGGATGAAACAAACTCTGACAGATATACAGGTTGAGTATGATGAGCCCATTCCAATATATTTTTATAATACAAGCGCCATCAATATCTCAAAGAACCCGATGATGCACTCCAAGACTAAGCACATTCCAATCAAGTATCACTTTATACGGGAACAGGTTGCATAAAAGAACATCAGAGTTGAATATGTGGGCATAAAATAACAAGTGGTATACATATTTACAAAACCACTTCCACGAGAATCCTTTGAGTATCTTCACCAGAGACTTGGAGTTATTTCTACTCCAAAATGAATGATTTTGAATTCTTATCTTATATATCTTATATGTACACGAGGAAGCACCATAAAGAGGAAAATTTAGGTTGGGAGATCAAATGAGTCAGTTAGGGGGTGTAACATCCCCGTCCACCAGGCCAGGCCACGATACATGAGAGAACTCTATTTTTATTTTTATGCCACATAAATTTTTTGAATTGCATGCAATTAAAACATATACACAGAGAACTCTTGTGGAACTTCATAAATAAAATGTAAGCAAACAAATACATTATGTAAAAGCATGAATTCATATTGAAATAATAATAAACATAGACATGGAGCATATACAGGAAATACCCATAAACATACAAAAAGTTATAACCACGCATAGGATAAACCCATAAAAATGAACATGTAAATGATAATGCAACATGTAAATTTATCACACAATTGGAACTTATCTTGGTAAGAATATCACCAACTACATGTAGACCTTCCACAAACCTCCCAGCCTTAGACCACACTGCTCATCACTCTCAGCAATGGGTCACCCCCGAGCTGGGACTAAACTCCACCCTGGGAAAGGGATTCCTAACGAGGCTAATGTCTCATAGACAACAAGAAATGCTCTGTCACAGGTGCCTATTCAAAATAACAACCTATAGTTCCTCATTCCCCACATGCCTATACCACCCCAGGAAGTGTGCCCCTTCTCTGCTCAATAGTCCTCCGGCTGCCCCACTTCCTTTTTGGGCTTCAACAACAGGGAAAACAAGAAGTCTCAGAGCCCTCTAGCTGCAGTTTAGCACCTTCAGGAAATCAATTCCTAACAATTCTCTCACCCAGAGAGGAATTTTTCATGGGCTTGACAACCCACCTCTTCAATATCCCACGGGCCTAAAAACCAGCTTCTTCAGTCTAGCTCCCAAGCTAACCAGCTACAAAAACATGTATGGATACAAATACAGGCTTTGGTATAGTGAAATCAAGGTATGGAGGATAGCTCAATGAGTGTGTGAATGATCATGGATGACTGACTAGATGCCTGAATGATGGAAGGAATGATGGAAAGAATGATGAGAAATTAACTAAGTCCAAACAATATGTATGCATGTCCCCAACTTGACACTTGTCATGTTGGGAGCTGCCTTGGCACACTTGTTCCCATCCTTAGAACTTAGGATAAAATAATTATCCATACCTTATACTTTAAGAAATATTAATATAATATTCCTTTTTGGCTTAAGCTCCCTAGCTTAGCCCTTTTCCTTAACTTTTAGCCCCCACCCTTTCCCTAACTAGTGGAGTTTAGTCCCCCATACTCTTTTATCGTGGTTGGTCTATGCACAATGATGTATTTTATATTAATGATGATACATGTACAAAATAGGCGCATTGGCCTTTAACATCTAGGCTCTCCGGACTAATCAAAACATAATCATCCTAGCTTGTAATAACTGTCTCACCAGCCTATAAAACACAACATATACACAAAGGCTCCCTGGCCTCAAAATCATGCGCACTTAAGTTGCTGTGCGCAATATCCTGGGATGTGCACACTTCATCATTTTACTGCGCAGTACATGCACACACTATGCCATGAAAGGTGCATACAAAATGATATCAAACAACAATCCAACTTAAGTACATTTTCATTTACATTACAATTAGGTTCGACCTATGGATATTACAACCCCCTCCCCTTATTTATGCACTGTCCTCAGTGCACTATGTACTCATATAGAACAAAAAGTTTCAAAAATCCTCAAAAAGATGCGGGTATTCTACCCGCATTGCATCCTCATGCTCCCAAGTGGCATCCTTAGGACCGTACTAGGTCCATTAGACCTTTACAAGACCTATGGATCGATTCCAGAGTTGTTTGATTTTCTGGTCCATAATACATACTAGATGCACTTGGAAAGCGCCTTCTTGCTCCACCTAAATCACATTCCAATCAATAACATTATTAGCATCATGTATATATTTCTTGAGCAATGATACATGGAATACATTATGAACAGACATAGATGTAGGCAATGCAATCATATAAGCTACTGGACCAATCCTCTCTAGGATTTCAAATGGCCCACAATAGCGAGTTGCCAACTTTGAACAATTTCCCAACTTCAGGGAACTTCTGTTGGATTTCACTTTCAAAAATACATGGTCTCCCACTTTAAATTCCTTGTGAGTTCTTCCCTTATCAACATAGCTTTTCTACCTGTCTTGGTGTTGGCATAGGGGCAGACCCAGGGTTCAATGCTTCAACAATGCACCAACAAAACCCTAACTACTGACGCTTTTGACAACACCTGCGAAGCAAATGAAGTCTCACCTGAGGTAGAGGTAGGGGTGGTTGCAAGACTTAGATGTATGCAACCTAGCTGGGACACAGATATGTTATTACAAGACCTTAACATAGCACTTAGCAGTTAACATTCATCAATATTTAATCCTTATTTACATCGCAAATTCAAACCCTAATTACATAAAAATGTAGTATTCAACAAGATCTAACACATCCAAGCACTTAGCACCTAGAAACAAATCAGATCCAACATTCATTCACATCACTAGGCACTAAGATATTATATCAGATGCATCTAACATATATCATTGCACTAAGCATACATCACAATAACATAACAACTATAATGCACAAAGAAACCACAACACATGATATACATGGTTCACCCCAGTGTGGGGCTACATCCACCAACTCTTCTCCTCTTTATTGCCTTCTTTCAATCTTATACAAGCATAGAGACACAAGATCCTACTCCGCATAGGACATGAGATATGCTCACACCTCACCAGATCCTCCTTCTCCGAGCTAGGTTTAAGCACAAAGCCTTCTTACAAGATGCACACAAGATTCTTACAATCACTTGCACTTAGCTCTACAAGTTCTTAACACACAGTAAGCACAAAGCCTTTGCAATCACATAGATCAAACTCTAGCACTTAGCACCACATCCCTTAGATCACAGTTTTTCCTTACATCACCTAGATGTATATTTATACATTAAAAAAGGGCCTAAACATGGGTGAACCCATGGGTCGACATCCCATACCCGTTACATAAACCATGAACCCAAAAATTCCCTAAGAAGGGGGCAAGATCCCGCAATCTCCTCTTCGCCTTGCGCTCTTCCTTCGACCAGCCTTTTGAAGTCCCAAAATTGGTCAAACGTGACCAAGGTTTTCCAAAACTTGGTCAAGGGACAACATGCCCCCAACACTCACCTGTGACTCGTCCTGAGTCACTCTAGTCTGGGTAAATCTGCCTCAAATTCCTCGAGCTTGGATCGAGCTACTTCGACCTGTTGCTTTACCAAAGCCTCCTGCTTGGTGAAATCTTGAATGACCTTTTGAGTGATAGGTTATTCCAATTGATGTTCAACTTAGGTGACTACTTGCTCTAGCTGTGAGCCTTGTCCTTCAATCTCCTCAAAAAGTATGCAAGCTGCATCCTGCATTGGCCCAAGTCGCTGGGTTACTTCCATGACCTTACCTTGAATGGAATGGGCTTGTTGCTGAACTATGCACTGTTCCTGGGCTCTTTTCATCCTCTCGACCGATGATAGTAGATTCAACTGCGCTTGCACTGTTGCTACTTGTTGTTTTGCCTCCTGCAGTTGTGACTCTAGTGTCTTGAGCTAAGGGTCCTCAACAAGGTGCTCGTAGGTCTGCGCACTTCGACTGCTGAGCTATTTGCATTCCAAGGCTAATGCCTTGATTCTCTCAAATGTGTTCCTCAGATTTTTTTCTCTTAGATCTCCCACTTCCTGCAAAGTGCTTGGCACTGCTTGTAACTCCAATTTGGCTATCCTCTATTGGAGCTGCTGGATGGCTTCGGAAAGATTCCCTACTTGTCTTTTTATTGGGTCTTCTTCCATATGTTCTAAGCCCTTCATAGAGTGAATTTCCCTAATGACTACTTATTTAACTCCAATCTTCTCTGTGAGCATCTTTTCCTTCTCCTTCTGGATCTGTGCTCTATCCTCTGTAAACTTGGCTTGGAGATCATCTCTTTCCTATTGCGCAACCCAACATTGTTCTCTGGCTTCCTCTTTTTCTTGCTTCAGGGCTTGTGTGGCATGTTCCTTTTCCTCTTGGACATGACAAAGGCGAGCTTCAGTTGCATCTACTATTTGGCGGAGCTGGGAAGGTTCATCTCCCAACTCTGTTCTTTCTAATGATGGGGGTGTAGTAGACACTACGCAGCTGGAGTGGAGGGCTTGTTGTACCCCTTTTAGCTTTGCTTCAATTATTTCATACATGGTCTCTTGTTTGGATTCATTATGATGTAAGATATCTTCTGAGGTATCTGAGACAAGGATGATGAATAAATCTATGTCATCCATCGTGAGCACAGTCTGCATATGTGGTTTAGTAGATTTGGACTTATTCCACAATGTAGGTTTCATGGGGGAAACATTTCTTTTCTTGGAGTTCTCGACTTTGTCAATAGGGTCACTAAGCGGTGTTACTTCGCCTTGTTTCTTCTCATCCTCTTCTCCTTTGTCTACTTCATCATCACCTCTCCCTCCAGGTGATTCTGAAGCAGTCTATTCTGATGCGTTGTTCATCTTTTGTACCTCTTCCTTTTTCTTCCTTCTGCTACTGTTGGGTGCATCATACTCTTCGCGAGTGACCAAAGGAATTTCGATTAGGTCAGGGTCGGATACTTCTTCCTGGTTGACTGGTACAAGGAGCTCTGCGGGCCATTCCTTTAGTTATTTCTTCCATGTCCTCGTCTGTGAGCTTATAGTAAGATTGGAGCTCTTCTTTATGTTCATCTCCTTGCGCAGTGATATAAATAAAATGTCTATCTGTGTGGAAATTCACAAATGGTATGAATCTATGCAGGGTATTTGGTGTCATGCAAGGGGAAGACTCAATATCCCTCTTCAACTACAGGTAATAGGTGTGGAACATCATGTTTGACTTCCATTATTTATCCATGTCGCTCGAATACCAGAGCATGGTGAACTTCACAGCTAAGGGTTTTGATGGATCAATATTAGGGAAGTTCGCACCTTCCAACATCACCCAAGAAATGAAGGAAATGAGGATCATCAACCAACTGAAGTGGAAATCATAGCCCTGATCCTGAGCTTCACAACAGTCTTTCTCTAACTGGTTAACAAGGAAGCTCACCGAGTTCATTTGTATCCATTCCATGCATTTTCCTGTGAGGTCGACGACAAACCCTATGACCTGCATGGGTTTGTTCTTCCTTACTAGCTTACCAATAATCAACTGGCTGGATAGGCATACTACAACATTATGGATGGAGGCTACCTTGTAGCCCTGCTTCCCCTTTTCTACATCACCATAGGTGTCTTTGATTCTCCGTTCCAGGGTGCGATCTGCATCCTTTCCAGGATAAAATTCTTGTGGGTATGGTCCTTGCATGCTTAGTCCGTTGATCCTATGGATCAGTGCCAGATTGATGGTGATACGTCTATCCAACCACAGGTAACCACCATGGAAGCATGACAACAAGAGCGTAACACATGTATTAACCTCTTGATGTCTTTTGAAGTGTGGTATCTTTATCATGTTCAGGATAATGGACCTCGCGATGTCCATGGTCCATGGATGTGGGATGATATTTGACTTCTTCCCCTTTGTCTTGGTCAAATACTTGTATGGTGTGAGAATGCCATAGATTTTGCAGTCTCCTAGGTTATAGTCATTGATATTCAACGTCAAAATCCTTTCCAACCGCGTCTGAATGCGCGTATACCCTTCGGGAGGTATGCAGTGATGACTATGTAGTTGAAGTCTCTTGGGACGTTGTCATGACTCAACGTGCCATCCAAAGGCGGGATGTAGACGAGCATGATATATGGAATGAGATTCTCATTTGCTAAGTCATCATGATGCTTTGTTTGTTTCTCTGTCGCAGCTCGGGATGGTCCAGATCCACGAGAAATCGACAGGGATGCTTGCACTCCTCTCGTCAATGAGGCTTGGATGCCTGTAGACATCACCTTCTCGGCCATGAGGTCTATTAGGATCTCTTTGATGACTTTTTCTACTGTGATAATTTCTTACAAAATTCACACTCGAGATCTAATATCTCAGGTGGGTGAACAACACTCAATGTAACATAATGGATGGCGAGGTCTCAATAATCACTGTGCACGAGCAACTAGTTCTCCGTGGGCTCAGATAATCACAATTGGAAAAAGTGTTCTCGGTGCAATGCTGGACGGGATAAAAACACAATGTCATAATGAATTATTCCAATGGGAAATAATTCCTTAATCAATGCAATTCCATTCGTTATGGCGCGGTCCCAATGGTCCAATGGTGAACGTTCTAGCAATAACTGTGTTTCTAGACATTCTGGACCATCGTTCTAATGGTCGGGATGCCTCCAGCGGTCATATTGCTTCGTCGTGGAGAAGTGCCAATCTTTGTTGTTCTGATATCCCGACAAAGTTCTAGTTCTGCAAACCTTCTTTCTGTGGAGTCCTCTCTGGAACTTCCTGTAACTTTTCTAACTTTGTTTTCTTCTTGCTGAGATTTATGGCTTTCTTTCCTGAAATCTGAGTCACTGGTTTCCTCTTTCCATTATCGTTATTTTTTCCTCTTAGCATGGTAACTTCACACTGTGGAGGGTATTTCATAGGGTTCGAGGGTAATAGTTCTTCTCTTTCTGGGGTAGGTTCTCTACTCTCTTGTACAGACAGGTGTTTCAAGTCTTCATGTGTTCTTTCAACTTCGATGTCTAGATCTCTGGTCCTTAGTAGCTTCGAATGGTCCTCTTGTTCTTTCAGTAAGTGAGTTATTATCCTAGCCATGAAATATCTTAGTTATTTATTTTTATGTTCTAGATCCTCCTCTTCTTGTTTCCTTCATATCTGATCTTTCTCAATCCATGTTTTTCCTAGCAAAATAGCAAATGGGGTGTTGTTCTCAACAAATTTAACGATCTCAAATTCTTCTTCTGTCGAAGTTCCATGAGAACTCATAGATGTCTGGGCAAGTCTTCCACATAGGGTTATTATATTTCCTCTAAATAATCTCATTCCTCCCAATGAAGGAACCATAGCGGGTTTTCCCAAAATTTCCCAAGTTCTTTCTATCATGATATTCACCTGTGTTTCCTCATCTAGGACACAATCTATCTCAAAGTCTCTTATTCTTGTTTCTATGCACTCCTTCTCTTTTAAGATCTCTGATAAGTTGATATCTCTATGATCATTCAAGGTTTCTTTCATATGTAATAATACAGTCTCTGATTCTTTTTTGGGTTCTATCACATCCTTAGTTTCTTGGCCCGTCTCATAGTTTTCTTTTCTCATATTCATTTTTTCAACTTTAGAAATCATTCTAGGGAAATCCAAAACTTCATGTCTAGTAGCCTTAAAACAAAGGCAAATAGGACCTCTACCAGGGAATTCCTTAGCAAGATGTCCTGGTCTTCTAAAACTATAGAAAATATTTAATCCTCTCTTTCTTTTAAATGACCCCCAACCTTTCCTATACTACATACTGGGATCACAGTAACTAACCTGCAGGAAATTTTTTCTAGGATCCTACATCCATTTGTTAGTCCAAACATTCTTTCTATGCATAGCGATAACATATCTTTCACTATTCTTATCAGATCTATTCATATCAAATATTCTTTATTCTAGCTGTACCCTAGTTTTCAGACTAGGACCAAATCTATTAAACATACCTAGATCCATTCTTTTGAAATAAAAATTTTCATTTATCTTACTTTTATCAGAGCACAAAGATTCAAGATATTACCTCTTTTATTCAGATAAGAATTCTCTTCTTAGCATATACCTTCACAATTCAAGTAGAATACTGCGCACAAGGACAACAAATCTATGCACAGAGCTTTCTCTTTTCTTCAGTTCCCAGCAATCACAGTTTCAGGTTCTGGCAACGAAACCATTTGTTGGCACAGGGGAAGAGCTAGGGTTCAACGCTTCAACAATGCACCAACAAAACCCTAACTACCATCCCTTTCGAAAACACCTGTGAAGAATATGAAGTCTCACCTGAGGTAGAGGTAGGGGTGGTTGCAGGAATCAGATGTATGCAACCTAGCTGGGACACAGATCTGTGATTACAAGACCTTAACAGAGCACTTAGAAATTAACATTCATCAGTATTTAATACTTATTTAGATCACATATTCAAACCCTAATTAAAGAACAATGCACTATTCAACAATATCTAACACATCCAAGCACTTAGCACATATAAACAGATCAGATCCAACATTCATTCACATAACTAAGCACTAAGATATTATATCATATGCATCTAACATATATCATTCCACTAAGAATACATCACAATAACATAACAACTATAATGCACAAAGCAACCACAACACATGATATATGTGGTTCACCCTAGTGTGGGGCTATGTCCACCAACTCTTCTCCTCTTTATTGGCTTCTTGCAATCTTCTACAAGCACAGACCCACAAGAACCTACTCCGCATAGGACATGATATCTATGCGCACCTCACCAGATCCTCCTTCCCCTCGCAAGGTTTAAGAACAAAGCCTTCTTACAAGATGCACACATGCTTCTTATAATCACTTGCACTTATCTCTACAAGTTCTTAACACACAGTAAGCACAATGCCTTTGCAATCACATAGATCAAACTCTAGCACTTAGCACCACACCCCTTATATCATGTTTTTTCCTTACATCGCCTAGATGTCTATTTATACATTAAAAAGGGCCTAAACATGGGTGAACCCATGGGCTGACATCCCATACTCGTTACATAAAACATAAACCCAAAAATTCCCTAAGAAGGGGCTGAGATCCCACGATATCCACTTCACCTTGCGCTTCGCCTTCGACCAGCCTGTCAAAGTCCCAGAATTGGTCAAACATGACCAAGGTTCTCCAAAACTTGGTCAAGGGCCAACACTTGAGAAGCCTTTAAATTTTGTTTTATTTTCAACATTTTCTCCTCCATTTCCCTGAGTAAATCTAGCCCAACCACTACTCTATATGCTGGGTTATCCCAGCTTACCGACGTGTTGCACTTTCTACTATAAAGTGCCTCAAATGGGCTCATCTTTAGAGATGTTTGGTACCCATTGTTATATGAAAACTCTACCAAGTGTAGGTAGTCTTCCCATTTTTATGGTTTATCCATCACATACATCCTCAACATATCTTGAATCACTTGATTCACCCTCTCCGTTTGTCCATTTGATTCTGGATGATAAGTTGTACTAAAATTCAAATTTGTTCCAAATCCATTAAATAATCCTTTCCAAAATTTTGAGGTAAATTTTGGATCTCTATCAGACACAATTGTCATGGGTATGCCATGTAATATATCAATTTCTCTCATATATACATAAGCAATGTAGGATGCCTTGTGAGTGAGTTTAAATGGAATAAAATGGGCAACTTTAGTAACCTTATCCACCACTACCATGACATAATCACGATGCTTGTTTGTTCTGGGCAGTTTGGTGATGAAATCCATTGTTACAACTTCCCATTTCCACTTAGGAATGGTAATGTCTATAGAAAACCAGCTGGGTGTCTATGCTCAACTTTCACCTTTTAACATTCCAAACATTTGGCAATAAAATCAACAACTTCTTTCTTCATGCTTGGCCAATAATATTGGCTTTTGACAACTGCAATAGTTTTCTGATAACCCGGGTGCCCAACATAAGGTAAATTATGCATTTCTCTCAATATCATATTTTGAATCTCTATCAGACATAATGTCTTGGGTATGCCATGTAATCTAGAAATTTCTCTCATATAAACATCAACAATGTTGGCTGCCTTGTGAGTGAGTTTAACTAGAATAAAATGGGCAACTTTAGTAAGCTTATCCACCACTACCATGATAAAATCATGCTGCTTGTTTGTTCTGGGCAGTTTGGTGATGAAATACATTGTTACAACTTCCCATTTCCACTTAGGAATGGGTAATGGCTGTATAAAATTAGCTGGGTGTCTATGCTCAACTTTTACCTTTTGATATTCCAAACATTTGGAAATAAAATCAACAACTTCTTTCTTCATGCCTGGCCAATAATATGGGATTTTGACAATTGCAATAGTTTTCTGATAACTCGGGTGCCCAGCATAAGGTGCATTATGCATTTCTCTCAATATCATATTTTTCAATTACTTTGAATTTAGTACATAAATTCTACCCCATGTACATGAGAATTTCATCATTATCTAGCTTGTATTCTTCAATTTTCTGTTGTAAATTACCTTGCTGTAATTTTGCCACTAATTCCTTGTATTGCAAATCTAGTTTTGCAACCTCTAAAATTCTGGGTTTCAAATCTGATTGGTACATGCTAATGGCTGTAGCATTCAATTCATGCACTCTTCTGTTGAGTGTATCAACCACTTTTTTCTTTTTCCCATTAATATGCTTTATATAAAAGTCATATTCACTTAGAAATTCTAACCATCTTCTTTGCCTAACATTTAGAGTTGGTTGATCAAATAAATATTCCATACCATTATGGTCTAGTCTTAGCTAAAACCTTTTCCCCATGAGGTAGTGCCTCCATTTCCTCAAGGCATGCACTATGGCTGCCAACTCCAAATCATGAGTGACATAGTGTCTTTCATGCTCCTTAAACTTCCTTGATTCATAACATATAACAAACCCATTTTGACTGAGGATTCCACCAAGTCCTTCTTTACATGTATCTATGCAAACAATGAAGTCTTCATTTGGGTATGTAATCCTTAGTATTGGAGCACTTGTTAATAATTGTTTCAAGTCTTGAAAACTCTTTTCACAATCCAATGACAACTGAAACTTCACACCCTTCTTTTGTAAGGAAGTGATTGGATGTGCAATCTTTGAGAATCCTTCAATAAATATCCTATAGTATC
>SNQJ01S0098243.1:15372-26726 GCA_010110895.2 Picea sitchensis | reverse complement strand
GGTTAATTTGAAATGGCTGGCCAAAGGTGTACTAATTGGTTTTTCATTTTGCATTCTAAACCTCTCCAACACCTTCTCTATGTACTAGCCCTGAGACAATGTCAAATTATGATTTTTCCTATCTCTTGTTATTCTCATACCAAGGATTTTCTTTGCAGCACCTAAATCCTTCATCGCAAATGAATTAGCTAATTTATTCTTGAGCACATTGATATCTTTCATATTAGACTATGCAACAAGCATGTCATCTACATACAATAACAAGATAATATAACTTATGTTATCACTTTGTAATTTCCCTTGGCTGCAGGAAGGAAACCATGGAGGTAACCACATACCACTTTGGGCTTGGATTATGGCCTTTCCAAACTAGAGTGGGATCTATGAATTTAAATTAGGCTCATTAGACAGATCTGAAATAGAAATAAGGTTTTAAGATGTCGTGGCAGAGCAGAGAGAGAAATCCATTGGGCATGGAGTCAACTTTGAAGCAAATGGAACTATCAGTGATTCATGGGTAGAACTATCAAGGAAGCAGAGGCTAGATAGGTGATAATATTTCAGTTCAAAATATTTTTGTTGTATAATGGAAGAAAATGAAAAAAAATAACTACATTCATAGCATCAGTTGGGATGAATTCTGATTGAGTTAAGAAGAGATAACAATACTTAAATTGCTTGAATCCAAAGCATCAATATCAGAGGAATTCTAGATCATTAGATTTCCAATTTAAGTATATAAAGTTTGCAGATCAAATGAGAAAATAAAATAGTAAATACATACATGAGAGAGAAACATACACTTCATATCACCACCATATGAATCTCTGGTATGAATAACACTGTACTTCTGCACTAATATTTCATTAACCTTCAGAAAGATTACAAAATGTTCAAGACAAATGTCCTCTACGCTTCTTCCAACTCCTTTAGTCAATAAAAATTAAATATATATATATATATCCCCTAGTTGAGGAGGTCGAGATCAACCATTACCCAAAAGATAGACTTAGTTACATTAGGATATGAACACGTTTAGAACTGCTTGCTAGGAAATAGGAATCAATTTGCTGGAAAATATGGATCAAAGATAAAAACATCTCTCTCGAATCATGATATATATTACAAAAATGAGAGAGGTTTTTGGATATGAACCCGTTCTTGAGAAAACAATCTTTTTGTTTTCGAAAATTCCTCTCTAGAGTCTCGAGATCTACGCCCAAAGATAATGACTAAAAAAGGAAATCATTAAATGTTTAAATATAAAAATAGGCTGTAAAGATCCATTTGAATCGTCCAAGATGTGATACCTATGAAAAAACAAAGAGAGGATTTTATGAATGGGCTTGTTCTTTACAAAATCCTCTTTAATTTTTCAAATATTCCTTTCCATTTGGTCAGAAACAAAATTTGAAGTTGACTACAAAAAGTCATTTCCAGAACTTGAGAAACGAACTTGCAGAGAGAGGTTCCTTTTGACATTTATTCTATTGTTTGGTTTTTATTGATGGATGATTTCCATTGATTTATAGTTTGACACTTGATATGATAATAAGAATCCCTAGGACCACTTCATTACCCTTTTAAACACCAATTTCTTCAACATCCTAAAATATGTCAAACACTCGATTTAGACTTTGACCCTTGATCAAATTATAGGACACTAACATTGGATCCAATGGGGATGTTGTCCTCCCTGTGAGGAAGAAAATAACCCTCTTACCATGTTCCTTCATTCACTGGGTTGTTCTCAACCTGCAAACTAACGTTTTCTGTTCATGTCGGACACACCTACCACACTTAGAGGGGGGGAGTGAATGAGTGTGGGGATCTTTTTCCCAAAACTTCCCTCTTACACAAAAACTCCTTAGTTAAAATTCAACATTTTCTCATTACTCATTGTTGTCATTTATAATCAGTTATAGTTGAATACATATCAGCAACATATATCATCAACAAATCATCTCCATAAGGAACACAAAGAACACAAGATGTATGTACAATTTTTCTTTTTATTATGGACTTCAATCCCGGGGTTTTTCAACAACAACTAAATAGAGTACAACTCTACAAGAGCACCAACTCTATATGCAATATTCAGTTTACATTCTCAGCACCAACTGAGATGAGGCAACAATCCTCAACAAATATCAATCTGTCAACATAAACAAGTGCATCAACCATGCACCAACCTGTGCCAAATAACCTGTAATCAACCTATACCATAAACAAGTGCATCCAACCATGTACTGGGTATATACCAATCATGTTTCAAATACTCATCCACAATGATGCATCAATATGTAACAACATCATCAACTATAAACCTCATGTATGTGCCAACTCATCAGCTTCTTGTCTCAACCATGACTAGTTTTGGATTAGTCAACAACCCCTGTTACACCTCAAAATTAGTCACTTCGATAGTGTCGCAAGTGTCATCATTACGAGTGTTGTAAGTGTTGTATTTTTTCTGCAAGTGTCACATCTTGACTATAAGTGCTGCAAGTGTCAAAAAACATCATACTACCATCTTGGATATCTTGTGCCTCTAATGACATCATGATGACACTTAAGACACCTCAAAGGGTGGTTTGGAAGAAGGAAATTCACTTGGCAAGAAGTACAAGCCCTTTTCCATTGGAAAAACCACAAAAAAATTAATTTTTGGAGAGGAGCACTCCCCTACTCACTGTTAGGGAGCAGCGCACCCTGAGCCTCTTTGGGGAGTGTTTGAGCACCCTGTGCATCCCTTTAGGGGAGCACTACCCTCTTTTGAGAAAATTTTGGGTTTGTTGAGGCAAATTAGGGAAGAATCCCTCAAATCTTGAAGGTAGTTGGATTCGAATAGATGGTCAAGGCATGATCTTAGGGGAGATCCTCAACTGAAGGAGAGGAATCCTCAACTCATCCCAAAGATCTCTCAAGTGGTTGGACTCCTCCAAGGTTATATAAGGAGGCCTTCTCATGGTGAAAGGAAGGATAGAGAATAGAGTTTGATGCCAAACTTATGATCCTATAAGTGGTATTGACACACAACGAAGATTGGAGATGTGAAACTTATGATCTCATGAGTGAGATGTCATCAAAGCAATCAGTGGAGATTGATTGAGTAAAGGGGTTAGACAAGGAGAACTGGAAGATGCTACTGCACCTTCATTCAAAAGATTATAAGTACTTTTACTTGTTCTCATTAATATAATCAATGCTTGGCCTATTTCTTTCAAACTTGTGCTTGTTCCATATAAGTTTGTCTGCAGTATATGGATCTATGATTGAGCTAATCTCAGTAGAGTAGGAAGTCCATTGTATCTTTGTTTGCCTTACATGATATATCAGGGAGCTCAAGATCGAAGCTCAGCCTAGACTTTGAATGGAAAAACGTCGTTAATAAGGTACATATATTTCTCCTTCTCTTTCATTTGTTAGCTTGATTAGATCTACAAGGAAGTTAGTGTCCATGTTAAGAACTTTTCTGTCTTGGCCTTAGGATTCTAGAGGCCAAGAAAGAATCCACTTGTCCGCAGGGGGATTCACCTCCAATATAAATTGGCGACTCCAATGGGGAGGAGCTCTAATTTTTGTTTCCTTTCCCAGATTTTGTTTTATTCCTTTGTCCACTCACTTGACATTCTCCATGATGTGTCTCTGATCCTTAGATATTATTGTTGGCTTTTGGTTCATCTTACACACTAGATTTTTGCATTTTTCCTGAGTCTTTTTATTTTTATTTTCTGGGAAAATTTCTAAGTTTTTAGAGGCCAACGCTCCCCTGCCCTTAGCACCAGGGCGTTGGAACTCCCTTGCAATCTTCCACAGAGTGTTGGAGCGCTCTGTGCCCCCTTTTCTGCAAAAATATTCTTAAAACTTGGTTTTTTCTCAGTCTTTTTGCTGATTCATCTGCTCAGGGTTCATGCTATCTTAGTGTGGCCTTGTTTGGCATCCAACTCTTTAATTTCTAAGGATTAATCATCTCTTGTTTGGATTTTTGACATTTTTCCTTACTTTGCAATAACTCTTTGTCCTTGATGATTTAGAGTCAATTTGTCGTTTTCTTCTCGTTTATATGAATGAGTGAAAACTTTGTAAGGAGTTTCAAAGGTCTTTTGCACTTTTCTTTATTATCTTTGAGTCATATTTTCCAAGCTCTTTCTCCTTCCTTTTGAGTTTTTGGCTTTCTATTTCTTGTTTGATCATAACAAGGGTGTCTTTTGGTTTATGTGAAGTTTGCTTCCAAATTGCTTAAATCTCACAACTCTTGAAGTCCAATTAGCATAAGAAGCTTTACATCTACTGGTTATCAGTCACATGCAACCATTTTAGCATTGCATTGGATTCATTATTGAGGAATATTGCATGAGGTCATTTCATCTTGGTGTTTGACAGTGAAAGGAAAATTCTTCTCCTTCCCTTAATTAGACATTCATTGAAAGAAAATATTGCTTATCATTTATTATGCATGTTTTGGGAACTGAGTCATACTATCATCAGTCTTCACTCTCATACACCTATGAGTAAACAACAACCACTAAAATCAACACTTAACTAAAATTTATTAGACTTTTTACATCTTTGTTAGCAAACCTACATTAGTTTAAGGTGTAGGGATTTGGAATAGGTTGAAGGTATGTTGGGGGTCACTTGAAGATATACCCAAGATTATGTGTGGGAGCCTCTCGAGTTGATTTCGGACTTGTTATTCTACCCATACATTCGGATTGGATGGTCGACTGTACCCACCCAGGGGATGACTGCAAATTGGTGACCTTAGTAGCCATAATCTTTAGGGTCCCACACAAGGTGACAGTGAAGGGAAGTCTCACTGTACCTTGAACAGACATTGGTCAAAATCACTTGGGCTCCTTGGAGGGTAAATCCACAATTACTGCGTGGAATCTTGCACCAAGGCATAAGTCCATTAAGAAGGTCACCAACGTAATTGATCCACCCACTCTATCCCCACTTCTTCCTATTTTGATCTCGCGATGTTGGATTTCATCACCAACTAGTGGTTTCATTGTGGGAAGGTTTGTTCGATTGTTTGCTTCTCAGATTCATAGCGTGTGTTGGTTGTGTTACTTAGTGGACCTTAGGTCAAGTCAGTGTTAATGGCATCCAATCCTAAGAGTACCAATGGAGGAACCCCTTCTCCTAGGGAACCTTATACATTTCCTTATTTTGGAAACTTTGGTCCTCCATACATTACCACACTGAGTATTTCGGGACTCACCATCGGATTACCGGTTTGGTTGTTCCCCACTCTAGTGATCTCGAATCCTCCCAATGTTTCAACTACACCTAATACTTTAGATGTCAGTACACCACCCGCACATCAACCTCATGTCGACTTTTCTCCTTCTTCACCCATTAAGTCTCCTTCACTTTCTCCTTCTTTGTCTAGTGAAAGCTCTAAAGAAAGTATCCAGGCTGATTAGAAGAAGAAGAAACAAAAAGAGAAGAAGAAGAAGAGCCCGAAAAGGACCAAGGCTCCAACAACATCAGATGTTGAATCCCAATAACCAACTACTATTAATAGTACTGGGAGTGTTGATGAGGTCAACAAGATTAAAATGAAGAATCCGAAACCCAAATTCCCTTGCAGTGTTTGTAAGGGTGACCATTTTCTGAGGGATTTCCCTGGTATTCCCAAGGTATTAGAAATGTGGTCCTCCACATCATCGGCCTCTACTGGTAATGCCGGTGATACCCCGTCAACTAGTGACGTTAAGGTTGGTAAGAAGAAGAAAACTGTTAAATTCCCTTGCATGTTATGCAAAGGTGATCATTATTCTCACCTTTGTCCTCGCATGGACGAGGCTTCTTCTCTTTTGGAAAAAAATCAACTTCCAAAAGGTTATCGTAAGCTTTCCCCCAACCCATCATTAGTTGATGGACTGGTCAATCTAGTTCCATCCCCGGTCAATCCAGTTGATCAGGTGGTCGATCTAGTTTCCTCCTCGATTGAACCAAAAACCCAAGTAGCTGATCCAATTCCATCATCAATTATCCCTACTCTTCATCAAAAGAGTGTAACCCAAGTAGTCAATTCGTTTTCATCCTCAGTCGAACCCACTGTCCCGTTTGAGAGTGACACCAAAGCGGTCGATCCATTTCCACTCGTTGACCCCATTCTCCCCTTGGAGAATGAAACCCAAGTGGTCGATCTGGTTCTATCATCAGTCGATCCCACTCCTCCTTTGACGAGTGCCAAAGTGGCTGATCCAGTCCCTTCCTCGGTCAGTCCCACCCTTCATCCAAAGAATTCTAAAGTGATTTCTCTGGTCACATCATCGGTCAATCCCACTCTTCCTCTGAAGAGTTCCTGCGCGGTCGATTCGATCCTATCATCGGTTGATCCTACTCTCCCTCTAGAGAGTAAACTCGATACTGCCCACATTTTTATCATTGGTACAAAATCTACTGTGCTGGGGGGCATTCCTCCTTCTCCCGCAAAACCCCCTCCAAGTAATGAGGCCATCCTTTTTGATTGGGGTGCGCTAACTGGAACTCATCTTCCTTCTCACATTCCTTTCCATATTACAGTATAGGTTTGTGGTCAGGACGTTCCTCAAACATTGATAGATCAAGGTGCATCTATTAGTATTTTTTATTCTATTGCTTGGCATGATTTGGGCTGTCCTCAGCTTATGCCAATTACACAGAATCTGTTATCTTTTAACAGAATAACTAGTCAACCTTTATGGACCCTTCCTCAGTTTCTGGTAACTTTGGGAGGGAAAACTGTCTTTATTGATGTCATGGTAGTCCGAGACCCCTTGGATTTCACTTTACTCCTTGGGAGGGATTATGTCTATTCCATGAAAGATGTTGTGTCCACTATTTTTGTGTGATATATTTCCCACACGATGGAATAATGGTGACTATTGATCAACTTTCGTTCATCGGTCCTGACTGGATTACCTCCCTTAATGGTTCTTATATGACGACAGTATTTCCCCTGTCACATGTCAATTATGTGGCGTTGTCTCCCATGAATTCAACTTCAAACAATTTGGATCCGGTAGTTGACATGGTGATTTCTTCGGTAGGGCTATTGGAGCCTGATCTCCTTACCCCTGTCGTGACCCTTGACATGTGTTCCTTCCAGAGTAATTTTCTTCCATCCAGTGAAGATCTCTTGGAAGCCATGACCGAGTTTTGTCCCTTGACATGGTATCCTTCCAGAGCGTTATTCTCTTGGAAGCCATGATCAAGGAGAGTCTACGAGCATAGTTTTTCTTCTCTGTGGCAATATCGTTAAAAAATGAAACAGAGGCCTTGAGCATAGTTTTCCTCTCTGTAACAAGCTCATTAAAAAATGAAACAACAATCTGGGGATTACACCTAGAGCCCTGAGCATAGTTCTTTTTCTGTGTCAATCTCATTAAAAAATGAAACAGTCACCTCTCTTGAACCTTCATTTCATCCACTCTTATCATTTTTCTCCATCTAGTAGAGAAATTGGTGACAACCTCAAAGTCGGTGAATGAATTGAAGCTTGGAGGGCATGTCTCAAGTCTTTGATGATCATTCTAGAGTTAAGCCACTAGATTTCAAGCCGGGGGCATATCGAGCTTAGTATTTGTTCTTTCTTGTGCTCGTAAATACATGAGAATGCATCCGGGTAAACTTTTATCTCTTTTTCGGACCTGCATGGATAAATGAAAAAGAAACTCCCTCGAGTCATTTTTGAGCTCTTTTCAGACTCTCTAAACATGAAAATATTGCCGAGTGATATTTCTTCCTTTCCCAATCACTAAAAGGATTGAAAGGGCATCTTTCGAGTGATAATTTATCTCTTTTTTGGCCTCGCAAAACTAACATTACGAAAAAGGACAACATTGGAGTCGTCTTTAAGTTGTTTTCAGACTCTCTAAATATGAAAAAGCACCGAGTTTACCTTCTCTGGACTCGTTAAACAATCATACATTGAAGGGCTCGTATGAGACTGAACCCTTACTTCTTCCAGTTCGTTAAACAAAGGAAGAGGGACTTACCAAAGTTGATTCATATCGAGCATGTGTTACCCTCCTCTAGCGCGTTAAATTAAAAAGAGGTACTCATCTATCTAGATGGGGGAAAAATTGAAAGAAGCAAGCCAAACAGTTTTTGATAACACTACCAGTAACTCTTACGGTCGCCCTTGAACATGACACTTTGTCTTTGCACACATTTTAATCCGCTGAACCTCTGCACTGAGCCAATCCTCTGAGTTTCTCTTACTCCTTTGGTTCACCTGACGAAAGTGACCATGTCCACTACATTAACGTGTTTTGGTCCATGTCAAGTTTCTGCTGTTGTGCCTCAATGTTTAAGGGAAGCATTTGCCTCAAGAGTCAGCCATCACAAATATCTTGTTTCAATACCCGTGTCAATCCATTTTCATTTGATCCACCAATTACATCTCTGTTTCTGTTTTGTTTCATTGATGGGGGATACATCAAGTCCCTCCTTCGACGAGTCTCTTCCTGTCGACTTCAGCACATTATCCAGGAGTTATACTTAGAAACCAGTTAGTACCTTAGGACCTGCATGCCTCAATGGCAGGCCTCCTCATGTCCGACAATGGATTTACATCATTGACCTCTGATCGGATGATTCCACGGATGTTCGACTTCAGCTCATCCATTCACATTCGTTGGAATGTACTAGAGTACCTTGGGAATCATTGACATCAATGGTGATTTCCCTCGCGCTTGTTAATGGTTTACATCATTGATCGGTAATCAAGTGGTTTTTGCCATGTTCGACATCAGGACATCTATTCACATGGTTAGATTCATACTACATCAGGATCGGTACGAAGACCCTGGGTTGAGTTTTCACTCTTATATGTACTTTGCCCAGGTTGAGAAGGAGTTCTCTTGAACTATGACACATATACTATTACATAGATCCACTTTGTATTGGTCGTGGCTATGTCTTGTCATCTCATAGATACACTATGTATTCTTCATGGCTACGATCAGTTCAGGTCATAGGAGTATAGATCCACATTGTATCTGCAATGGATATACCATTTTGTCAATATAATTATGGATCCACAGTGTATTTTATGGTGGACATACCTAAAAATTCTTTATCACTCAAGCATACGTATGTCTGCCTTGGGTTTTGAAACATATCATAATATTTTTTTGCTGGTTGTGTGTATATTTTTCCAGTTTCTCTACGTCAATACCCTTGCTCGAAAAAGTCTACAAATCACTTCAGTCATCATCATATTCTAACTTCATACTTTGGGGGGAAATCTGTTACACCTCAAAATTACTCACTTCGATAGTGTTGCAAGTGTCGTCATTACGAGTGTTGTAAGTGTTGCATCTTGTCCGAAAGTGTCACATCTTGACTATAAGTGCTGCAAGTGTCAAAAAACATCATATTTCCATCTTGCATATGTTGTTCCTCTAACGACATCATGAATACACTTAAGACACCTCAAAGGGTGGTTTGGAAGAAGGAAAATCACTTGGAAAGAAGTACAAGCCCTTTGCCATTGGAAAAACCACAAAAAAATTGATTTTTGGAGAGGAGCGCTCCCCTACCCACTGTTAGGGAGTGCTGGCGCACCCTGAGCCTATTTGGGGAGTGTTTGAGCACCTTGTGAACCCCTTTAGGGCAGCGCTACCCTCTTTTGAGAAAATTCTGGGTTTGTTGAGGCAAATTAGGGAAGAATCCCTCAAATCCTGAAGGTAGTTGGATTCGAATAGATGGTTAAGGCATGATCATAGTGGAGATCCTCAAATGAAGGAGAGGAATCCTCAACTCATCCCAAATATCTCTCAAGTGGTTGGACTCCTCTAAGTTTATATAAGGAGGCCTTCTCATGGTAAAAGGAAGGATAGAGACTAGAGTTTGATGCCAAACTTATGATCCTATAAGTGGTATTGACACACAAAGAAGATTGGAGATGTGAAAATTATGATCTCATGAGTGAGATTCCATCAAAGCAATTAGTGGAGATTGATTGAGTAAAGGGGTTGGATAAGGAAAACTAGAATAGGCTGTTGCACCTTCATTCGAAGGATTGTAAGTACTTTTACTTGTTCTCATTAATATAATCAATGCTTCGCCTGTTTCTTTCAAAATTGTGCTTGTTCCATATAAGTTTGTATGCAGTAGATGGATCTATGATTTAACTAATATCAATAGAGTAGGAATTCCATTGTATCTTTGTTTGTTTTGCAGGACCTATCAAGGAGCTCAAGATCGAAGCTCAACTTGGACTTTGCAAGGACAAACTTCATTCGTAAGGTATATATATTTATCCTTCTCTTTCTTTCATTATCTTGATTAGATATAAAAGGAAGTTATTTTACATGTTAATCACTTTATGTCTTGGCCTTAGGAGTCTAGAGACCAAGAGGGAATCTACTTGTCCGCAGGGGGATTCACCTACAACAACCCCAACTTGAAATAATAATAGCTTTGTACTTGTAATGAATAAAGATCTAAAACTGATACACAATGTTCTTCAGTGTGTTTTATGAAATTCCTCTAGGTGGCACTACTTGGAACCTCTCAGAAAATGTTTTATAGCAAAAATGGTATACCTTGCTGAATTCTGGCTTATTCTATAGAGCGACCTTGTAGAGCGTGGATCACACAAAAAATTAATTGAAGTGATCTGAAAATGTTACACACAATACTAAAGCCTATACCCTAACTAACACATTTGGTCTCACTGACTTTGTATCTATTATGAAAACGTTATGACGTTTTTACCCGAAACACCTGTTTTTGACTAATTTCAGGACTAGCCACAAACCCTATTTTCCACGGAGTGTAAATACCAAAATAAAAAGACCCAAAATATGAATTTTTTACCACATATACATGGTTATGTTTTCTCAATGGCATAGAAATTTCACGGTCTGAATCATTATAGAAAAAACGTTATAGCGAAAATGGTGAGATGACCTGTAAATAACATACCTTAGAAAGCACCATCAAAAGAATTTATCCTTCCTTGCATTTCAGCCTTGTTTTCTTCACCTTTCCTCAGAATTTAGGCTTATATATCCTTGGTTACCTCAGAAACATATATATATTCAATATTCTCAAGTGTGATTAAAATGAGAGAGCTTTGCCTCTTATTTATACTCTCCAAGTAGCTTCCTTAAAAACTTCTTCTAGGTCACTTGACCCCACTTTCCTTATTTTAGGGTTAACCCACTTCTAATTTATCCATTAAATTTATTATTTAAATGATTTATTTTGTATTCACTTTAAATTATAGTACACTCATCACTTCACTTTATTATTTACCTTTTAAAATCCCTTAAACCACTTTGACTACTTTGACCTTTTGGGGCTTCTAGATGACATGTGAGGGTCCTCCAACTTCGTAAGGC
>SNQJ01S0098243.1:0-15362 GCA_010110895.2 Picea sitchensis | reverse complement strand
CAATGAAACCAAATCGATCAATCTTCATCATGTATCAATGACAACTCATTTATCCATCTTCATCTATGCATTTTCATCAAGGACAATAGATATTATATTACATCAATCATCAATCAATCAATCCTTTGACATCAATCAATCACTTGAAATCAACATCAATCAATCAAACCATTGGCATCAATGACAACATGCTCCAACAGTTCTCCAATGAAATCAAACCCACTCTTCAAGCTATACAATGGAATTTGAAAACAATGCTACAAACTAAAAACTGGAATGTAAAATCACTACTGAAAACGATGCTTAGAGCACCAAGCTTATTCACACACCTACCCACTCTAACTGATCCATGAGTTTTTAATCAGTTGAATTGAAATATCCAATGAAACCATACAAGCACTTTATCCACTGCTTGATTTTTTTGCATATCTTTGTTAAGGAACAAAATGCAATACTTGCTTAATGACAACACAAATAAAAACTTGTAGTCAAACTCAATATTGACAAAAACAGAAAAACCTAAAAGTTTGAGCTCACTTACTAACTCCAAAAAAACTGCAAAAGGATCCTCAAGACAATGCAAAAAACAATCATCCTGTACCCACTCTTCAATTACATTCTTTCTTTTATACAATTCCAACTTATGGTTGTCATAGAAGGGCTGGAATTTTGCATAAAACTGCTACAGTGAAACCTCTGCTGGACAAGAAAACAATGTTGATTTGAACACCAACTCATCATAATTTTCATTTTTAGACTTAGGGTTATTCATTTTTTTCAAATTTTGATTGCTAAAATATTCCATATAATCAACTACAGGGTCGTGAAGAACCTGAGGAGGTTGCTACCAATTTATGTTGTTGTGAGCTTGCTCCAGTAAACTATGGTGATTTTGCATTAGTTTGCACTTCTCTGTTTTGTTAATGACTTTGAAATATTCTTTCAACAACTCAAATGGAGAAAAACATAAGGGTAGAGGGTTACCTTCAACCAACTCACTATTTTCTTCATATTCAATAGCATAACTTTCATACACAGGTTGAATGCTTTCCTTAAACTGTTGAGAAGGATCATTTTCTAATAGAGCACATGCATTTGGTTGTTCTAAGAAATCAACATCATAATTAACTGCATAATCATTATCATACTCGTCATACTTAGGCACATCAAACACATCTGCAATTTCATCAATCAAGAACATTGGGACAACAACTTTCTCTCCAACAAGATGATTTGCAAGTTCACTTTCATGACATTCTTCACTGAAAATTTTGAAAAAATTCATGGAAAAATCAACATTTTTCTCATGATGAAAAGACTTAAAATTCAAATTAGCAACAAAATGTTTTGGGAAAACAACTTGTAGATCATAAAACTATTTATTATCATGTGAAAATACATCAACATATAAAACCTCAAGAAAATGCATGAATTTATTAACCCTTTGCTCAAAATTTAGATTGATTTCTTTTTTTCCATGGTCACTCTCATGTTCTAGAGCATTTGACTCCTCATTTTGAATCTATTCTGAAGGCTTCCCATAATCTTGAAGGTTATCTTCCACTTCTTGTGTATCATTAAACATTTGCTTCAAGGTAGCATACCTCCTCTCCATCAAAATAAATGAGAGATTTGGATGGAAGGATGTTGCATAACACAACATAGAAATAACTTATAAAGGTTGGATCCTTTTAGGAATCCTGTAGTACAAATTAGAAAACCTCCTACTGAACATAAATACTATTTCATTTCTCTATCTTTTCATGGCACTGAACTCAGAAAGGTATTGATCCAAGGAATTCCTCTCACCCCATAACTTTAGAAATGCATCCTTCAATTCTTCCCATGAGCTGATGATCTTGGGTTGTAAGTGTCTAAACCACTGTTTAGCATCTCCTTTCAATGATTGAGAAAAGTCTCTCATACAAACATCATCATGCTCAATTTCAAATAAATCTGTAAAATGCTCAAAATCATGGATATGTTTCTTAGCTGTAGGGTTACCAGGTTCTCCATCAAATAGATATAGGTATTTATAGTGCTTTGGAGGAAAATCATGTAGAATATGAGGTAACTGAAGTGGTATGTATCTCTCTTTGATCTTGGAGGGTGGAGGATTAAGCATAGGAGATATGATATTTGCTTGGGTATATTGAGCCTTATCACACTGATCATGTACATCATATAATTCGAATCAAAGATCTTGGCTAGGATCAGTTATATAGGGAACACTAGATGTATTTACAACTTTAGAAGAAGGATATACAAATGTAGATTTCTGATCATCATTAGGATATATAAGGTAAAGACAAATTATTTTAACATGTACAGGAAAGGAAAAGAGGTAACTGATGAAAAATAATAAGATCTCTTCGAAAAAACTAAAGCTTTGATACATGGTTTTCCCATGACGTCCTTCCGTGTCTCTATCAATGGAGCTCATCCCCCATTAGATTCTTTGAATCTGATTGAAGAATTATTGGAGTCGCTAGGTGAATGGTAAAACCTTCTTTGTGTTTCACCTTTGTTCACCATCAAAATTCAAATATGATCTTTGTTGTTTTACCCTAGGGAATATTTCACCTTCGATCCCCAACAACGACGCCAAAATGTTATCACTCCATAATTTCCCTTGGCTGTGGGAATTAAACCATGGAAGTAACCACATACCACTTTGGGATTGGAATCTAGCCTTTCCAAACCAAAGAGTTATCTCTCAATGCAAATTAGTCTCAATAGCCAGATATGAAATAGAAATAAGGTTTTAAGATGTGGTGGCAGAGAAAAGAGAGAAATCCATTAGGCATGGAGTCAACTTTGAAGAAAATGGAACTATCAGTGACTGGTGGGTAAAACTATCAAGGAAGAAAAGGCTAGATAGATGATAATATTTCAGTTCAAAATCTTTCTTTTGTATAATGGAAGAAAGAGAAAAAAAATAACTATATTCAGAGCACTAGCTGGAATAAATTCTGATTGAGTTAAGAAGAGATAACAATACTTAAATTGATTGAATCTAAAGCATCAATATCAGATGAATTCTAGACCATTAGATTTCCAATTTAAGTATATAAAGGTTGCAGATCAAATGAGAAAATAAAACATAAAATACATACATGAGAGATAAACACACACTTCATATCACCACCACAAGAATCTCTGGTATGAATAACACTGTACTTCTGGACGAATATTTCATTAAACTTCAAAATGATTACAAAAAGTTCAAGAAAAATGTCCTTTACGCTTCTACCAACTCCTTTAGTCAATAAAAATTAAAAATATATATAGAAAAGACTCTTCCCCAAGATGAGGAGGTCGGTCTCAACCATTACCCCAAATATATACTTAGTTACATTAGGATAACAACACGTTTAGAACTGTCTGCTAGGAAATAGGAATCAATTTGGTGGAAAATAGGGGTCAAAGATAACAACATATCTCTCGAATCATGATATATGTTACAAAAATGAGAGAGGTTTTTGTATATGAACCCATTATTTAGAAAACTCTCTTTTCATTTTCTAAAATTCCTCTCTAGAGGCTTGGGATCCGTGCGCAAATATAATGACTAAAGCAAGATATCATTAAATGTTTAAATCTGAAAAATAGGCTGTAAAGATCCATTCAAATATTCCAAACCATGACACTTGTGAAGAAAATGAGAGAGGTGTTTGTGAATGGGATCGTTCTTGAAAAACGTTTCTTATAGTTTTCAAATATGCCTTTACATTTGGTCAAAAAATGAATTTGAAGTTGACTGTACAAAAACAGTTATTTCCTGAACTTGCGCAACGAACTTGCATAACAAACTTGCAGAGTGAGGTTCCTTTTGAAATTTTATTCTATTGTTTGGCTTTGATTGATCTATAAAGGTCACTAATTTATAGTTTTACACTTGATATGATGATAAGAATCCCTAGGACCACTCCATTACCCTTTCAAACACCATTTCCTTCCACATCCTAATATATTTCAAACACTTGATTCAGACTTTGACCCTTGAGAAAATTATAGGACACTAACAACTTCCATTTTCTAGACTTTTAAAATAAACACAGTGATCAAAATGACATCTACTATAACCTTGTTATGTCATAAACCTGTCAAAATTCAAATACCACTACCTTGGAGCTTGCTTTAGGCCATACAAGCTCTTCTTCAACCTGCATATCAAATTTTCCTTCACTTTGACCTCATACCCCTGTGGTTGCTGCATATAAATCTCTTCCTCCAAATCTCCATGTAGAAAAGATGTTTTTACATATAACTGTTCAAGATGTAAATATTCTACTACCACAAGACTTAAAATAGTCCTAATTGAATTCATTTTAACAACAGGAGAAAATATTTCATCAAAATATATACCTTTCTTTTGTGCAAACCTCTTTACAACAAGTCTATCCTTGTACCATTTTTTTCCTCCATATTATTCCTTCAACTTGTAAGCCCATTTATTTTGCAATGATATTTTTCCTGTAGGAAAATGAACCAAATCCCAAGTATGGTTATTTACCAGGGAATCCATTTCCTCTTTCATGCCTGTCTCCCACTTTTTTTTAGCGTCTACTTGTTGTTGGGCTCTAAAGATGTCCTAAAAACAACCTCTATGCATCAACCAAACGTAGGCACTGGCACAAGCATTTTACTTGTTGCCTACATAGGTTCTTACCTTCTGTTTTCAATACCCATCCTCCAGAGATGAAACACCTGTAAAGGAACAAAAATCGTAAAGGGAACAACAATTTTTCTATTCTAAGGAACAACACGACCTACAAAAGGAACAACAATCAGAACAAAAAGAACAACAGTCGTTACATTGGGCCGAACTAATGTTGAATTAATTGCGTTATAGTATTTACCCAACTATCTAATTTGTCAACCCGAGGTTCGTAAACTGACGAAGCACACACAAAGTATATGCAAGATTGAAGAATGACTAATATAATCTAATGTTTAAGCTACAACTGAAATTGAATCATTAATCTAACACACCACTGGAATAGAATCATTAATCTAACACACGACTTGGAATTGAATTAATCTAGTTGCGTAAATGAAATTAATCTAGGAATTTGAAATTGGGCTCTAAAGATATGGAAAAAAATTTCTTTTGTGAAGTATTTGCATCCCCTTGTCATTCATGTGTCCAAGCCTACGATGTCGTAGTGATTGTTATAGCCCTAAAATTCCATACTCATGCATACATGGCATTGGCCCTCTTACTTGCATAATTTTCCAAATCATTGTTGAGGAGATCTATTTTAAAAACCATTTTTTTGAGCATGTACATGCCCTGCACCACTACAATCCATTTACATATTCTTTTTGCATGATAGAGATCCTAGATAAATACACTTGCTGCACAATACACAACCTGCGTATACCTCCAAAAGTTGCAAAAATTAAAAAGTTGTAAGGAATTCGGTGGAATTCATGAGATATTGGAGGTTTCCCAATGAATTCACCTACCATAGCCCATCCCCCAACTGAATAACCATACTTTTGTCATATAAAATGAGGTGTTTCGGTCTTAGTTCAAAACTAAGCATAAGAACGGTGAAACTCTTCCCAATTTCACTTCCCTTCCTTGCCCAAGGATTTGCTACCTTTTGTGAGTTATTGCCTCAATATTCCCTCTTCAACCCCTTTTCTTCCAGTCAATCCATTCCCTTTCATTGAGGTTATTAGTATATTATGAGAAGAGGCTTATTGAAGGTGCACTTAGAGCATTGTAAAGAGGATCCTGGACCAAGTTCACAGAACGGTGGCCGAAAAGGATTGTAAGTTTTAGTCTTTTTTTAATGAATAAAATAATCTCTTTCCCCTGTCCCAAATGATGATGTTTTGTGTCTTTTCTTTGATTTATACATAAAATTTGATATCTAACCCTAATTTATGAATATAAATAGCATGATTGTAGCTCTGTTTGCTTAGTATTGGATGCATATCAGCTTTGGGATGAGACTTGTAGTCTTTGGAGCTACATAGCTTAAGGAGATCATCACCATATGTTGGATAAAAGATATAGTTACCAATATTCTCTTCTACTACTTTCTGTTCATTTATTTTGGTATGTTTGGGGTAGTGTAGAAACTAGATTGACTTTTAGGAGGTCATTTTCATTGTCTATATCCTAAACCCTGGTATAGTTATATGGGGAGTTTCCTGCTAGTAGTGTTGTATCCACTCATGTAGAAGCTAAAGAGATAGAAGAGTCAGTATTACCAGTACATAAATACAATGTACCTACCTTCTCTCCTTTTACTATCACTAATGATCCTTTGGTGACCTTCCACACCTTATCTGTAAATATGGATATACAACCTTTAGTTGCCAACTTCCCTGTTGAAATTATATTTTTCCTTAGATCTGGAACATGTCTTACCTCTTTAAACAACCATTGGTTTCCATTCCTTTGCTTTATTTTTACCTTTCCCATTCTAATAATTTTGCATGGTGCATCGTCACCCAAATGAACCTGTCCAAAATCACCTTGAACATAAAATATAAAATGTTTCCTATGGGTTGTGGCATGAAATGAAGCCCCTGAATCTACTACCCAAGACTTAGAAATATTATCTACAGAAAGAATAAAAGCATCTTGTAAAACATAACCTGTTACATTTTCTTCCTGATTTTTGTCTTGCTGTCCATCTCTTTGTTTCCTTCGAGCTCTACACTCTTTCTTGAAATTTATTTTCTTCCCACATTTCCAACACTCTATCTTTCCCAGTCTAGATTTGGATATGCCCTTCCTAGAATTCCCATGGTTAACTTAGCCCTTTCCTATATCCTCTTGTCTTCCCATGTTATCCATGCTTAACACATTACCTGATGTCTCACCTATGCTTTTCCATCGCATTTCCTCTCTAAGGATAACACCAACAACATCAACAAATTTTAAAGTGTTTGAACTAGAGACAGATTTACTTACAACCATGACCAAACCCTTCCAACTTTAAGGAAATGAGCAATATTAGAAGAGACCTGAAATCATCATCAAAGTCCACTTTTGTATAACTTAGATGATTAGTAACTGTATTAAATTAATTTAAATGATCTACAACAGACCCACCTTCTGACATATTCATATTAAATAATCTCTTCATTAGAAATACCTTATTGGATGGCGAGGTTTTTTCATACAGTTTAGCCAACGTTTCCATCGACTCCTTTGTTGTATTTTATTTTGAAATATTGAAATCCACTGACACTTCCATTCTTAGTCACATCATTCCTAGTGCCTTTCTATCAAGAACCTCCCATTCTTCATCCTTCATGGCCATCGACTTCTTTGCTATTCCACCCAATGGTAGGTATAGATCCTTCTAATATAAATAATCTTCCATATGCATATTCCATAACTGATATTTTTGGCCATTAAATTTCTTGACCCTAAAATTTCTATCTTCCTCCATTTCTCCCACTCGAACCAGGAACCCTCTTTTCCTGCGAGTTACCTTTCACTCTGATACTAGTTGTTAGAAAAATAGGATCGCAAAGAAATAAATTAAAAACAAATGCAGAAATAAAACACAGACGATACACAATAAATTAGAGACACAAATATATGTTGTTCACCCAGTGTGGTCTACATCCACTAGAGAAATTTCCAGGTCCTTCCTTTTTATTATGTAGCAAATGAAAGGATACAACCTACAACACACCGACTGTAACACACCTGACCCCAATGTACCCTTTCTAGGGATGGGGCATCCAAATTTTACTTATCTAATTGTCTTGAATCCTCTTTATGAAGTCTTCATCTTCTTCTACTGACTCGTATATTTATAATGATTGCTAACAGGCTAAAATCCGAGCTCTGGATTGCAAGTTATGGTCTCCCGAAGCTATTAGGATGCTATTAGTTGATGTCCACGTGGAACCCACATGGGTCCATCTCATTCGTACCATCTCCAAATACCTACGTCCATGGTGTAAGTTCATTCAACATACAATCGAATTGCGGGAAATGGTCCTCATTTAACACCTAATCTAGAGGGGGGTTTGACATTCGACGCTTCAACACTAAACTCCCCTTTTTCATTCCTGTACGCATGTCCTCTAAAGTCCCAAATTCCCGAACTCCTGAAGGAGCCCAAAATCATGCCATGTGGCTTTAGCCTTCGATCCTTTCAGCTTATCCTCGACACTACATCCCAAACCTCCAGAATCATGAAGTCCTAGACTCTCGAAGGGTCCACCGTTGCACGTGGTGATTGTTGGAAGCAGGCCAAAGTGGAAAGAAAGGTTATTTTGGGAAAGAAGGCATGCACAAGGAAAGCGACAACTAGAAGGAAAAATAGCACGTGCACATGCATGGAAGACCTAACAATGTTAGGCTTAGGGTTTTTGCAATGTATTGTAACGGCTGGAGAGCCATGAATGTATAAATATAGATACCTAGTTCTCATAGAGAGAGATATTGATGTGAAGAGATGGATGTGAGGAACCAGATGCGATGTAATATTTTGCGGTATGACCTAATTTTTTAAGTTGTTGAGCTAGAGAGGACCGAGGAGGGTAGATCTTGAGGGTTATATCGTAGGCTGAGGAGCCTGGTGTGATCTGGTCCGCCTCATAATAAATCTCAACCCAACTGAGAAGAGTTGTAAAGCGTGCGACGTTGTAGTTCAAAACTACTATAATAAAAGAGATAAAAGCCATATCTTTGTGGGCGTAGCCTAGAGGGGGATGAACCATGGTAAAACCTATGTTTATTGAATGCATGTGTTTATTTCTTGTCTTCATTAGTTAGTGATATGCTAAATGAATGAGTTGTTATATCCCCTATGTAATCATGAATGACAGTGTATTGCATTAATAAGTTATAATAGAACTCTCAGCGCACAGTTCTCAGATATCCCACTCAATCCCGGGCTACAAACACATGAGTATTGTAGCCACCCATTAAGAATATCTTGGGTGAGATGACACAGTGCACCTTGTGTGCTGTGTTTCCTTCTGGTTTACTAGGAGGGCCGATAGTTTTAGAGGATTTGTTGGAAACCCAAATAGACATGAACCCTGGGTCACTCAAACTAAAGATATAAACTCATACATGATATATTAATAACCAAAAAATGGTTAGGTTTCTGTTGGTAGGAACATAAGAGGATTGAGTAGATGAGATATGTTGAAGATCTGTTAAAATATACCTAAGATCTGTAGGAGTCGAATCAAGAGAATATTAAATAAGAGAAGAAAGAAATGAGCTACTAGAAGGGGATGTTGAGTCTGTGGAATCCCACAAAAGAAGAGATCGAAAGCTGGCTAAGGACAAAAGAGCCGGAGTTTGCAAATAAAGATAACAAAAACCCTAGAGTAACACTCTGCAAATATCTTGAGAAATACATGTTTACTGATTTACATGAAGTATTTTTTTGTGATTTTCCACACTTATTGCGGGAGTGGATACTAAGGTTGAAGGATAACCACACAATGAACCGGATCCGACAGTTAGAGTGGACCCCAGTACATATTGTGTAGTTACAGCAAGTGAACAACAAATTCACTTGTGTAATAGATTTTTGGCTTGACAGTATTGTGGCAGGCTTTATAACAAAGTTTGCAGTAGATACAGTGAAGTCGTATAGTGTAGCAGAGCAAGAGTTTCTATGTGGACGTCGAGGATGGTACATTATATCGTTGTATACTTCTATTAAGATAGTTGTATACAACGAAGGGGTAATGACGATAAAATGAGACAACTAAAATTCCTTGCGTGCATGAGGGAAGGGGGGAAGCACTGACAGAAAAGGGAGAAATGGAAGGAGGAAAGGATAAGGGAAAGAAGGAGGAACCCTTGGACCCAATCATGATGGATGACAACCTGATAAAGAGGATCATGGCGACAATTGGAAAGACACGTAGCAAAGTACCCTAGCAATAGAAGGTGAATACCAAGAAGAGAGATGTAGCTGTGAGGGAAGGCTTGGCAAGTGATGAGGAAGAGGAAGAGGATCTCCGAGTTGTGGAGCAGATTGAGGAAATCCTGTGTCAAACATATGAGACAAACATGAGAGGTCCAAGAATGGGAAGATAGAGAAACAATCCTATCCATATTAATGTTAGTGTGGAACCCATAAACCCATGTGTGACTAATACACCAAAGAGAACACCACCATCTAGACAACCGAATTTCAGGAGAAGAAAGACAATAAGAAGTACATCTACACAAGGAACAACAACTGGAGGAGCCAATTTAGGCAGAACTATTCAAGTATCTACACTATGTGGAGGTATTAGTTCAGTGTTTAGAATGGCAGGACACGATCCCACCATAAAATTACCAAAATTTAAAGGAGAAGCATTAGAGGACCCAAAAAAACATTTTTTCATCTGTGAGAAGATTTGGAGAGAACAACAGATCACAGATGAAGATACTAAACTGACACAATTAGCAATTACACTAAGGGATTTCACACTGGATTGGTATATGAGTTTAGCTACAAACAATCCACTAGGGAGAACTAGAACAATTGCAGACATCAAGAAATTACTGATAAATGAGTTCCATAAGCCAAGTTCAGAAGATCAGTACATGAATGAGATGATCGAAATTAGACAAAAATTGGGAGAATCTGTATGGGAAATTGACCAGTGATTCAAGCAGCTAAAGGGGAAGTTGAAATATCTCATGATCGATATGCAACTTAGGCACCTATTTGTCAATTTGCTGCTACCACACTTAAAATACCCATTGCGACAACAAAATTTTCACACACAAGCAAAGGATCTGCAGGCAACCCTGCAACTAGAAGAAAACTAGTATCAGCAGACAGATCCAACCATCGAAGAAATGAAGGAGGATTTGAATAAATTAACATTCCAGCTAAACCAAAATAAAAAGGAAAGACAAATGAGAAGTCGTTTGGTGTACTACATGCAAGACATAATGACACCATAAGAACAAATGTCTAACATTCACACAGTATATGGCAGCAAGAATGCCAAATCCATTACCAACAGGATGACTATGGTGCGAAATCTATAAGAAATCAGGCCATGATCCATATCACTACCCAATGATGTAGAAATACCAGACAATCCCAAAGAGTTCATATTTCAACTTTTGCAAGTCAGTGGGCCACGATGACAAATATTGTAGAACTGTGGATTTGATGCGAGAGAGAACATCATATGCATATAGAGTGCAGGAAGAAATGATTTCTGGGTAATCTGCACCACAATTTAACCAAGTTCCAACCCCATACAACACTGTGCAATAGTAGTATATTACTTCACAACAACCATATAATACCACGCAACCATAGTATGACACAACACAACCTCAGTACAATACCACATAGTACAATCCAACACTTCAGTATAAGGCACCGAGAGGAGATCGAGCAGGCTACAGATGTGGAGGATGAGCGAGAGAAGGTTTTGGAATAGGTAGAGGACTAGTGGTATGTCACAATTGCCAAAAACTGAGACATTATGAAAGGGAATGTCCACTTCCACCAACAACTTGTATGTATTGTCACGCATCGGACCATGATATGGAAGAATGTCCAACATTACTAGTAAAGATACAGGAAAAGAGGAACCAGAACAACCAGAATGTTTAGTGGATTTTAGTCGAAGTAAGGAATAAAGGACGAAATATCAACATAGTTACCCATGGAGGTGCTAAAATAGGAAATGACACAGTTTGATAAGAGCCAGTACAAAACCAGTGGGTGAAGAAGAACGCTGAACCAAGGAAGCAATTCAACATGCATAATGAGAAGGAGATATTTAAGCAAGCCAGACAGGAATTTTAGAAGGATGACATTGTGTCGACGTCAACTACACAACAAATAAAGGAAGCACCAGAGTACGATATGCCTCCCTTATTGGATCATACCAACGAAATGCAACCCATGGGACAAGTAAGTACAATCAAAGGTTTTTTCAATCATGTGTAAAATTATTGAATGATCCATCATCTGTCAAAATATTGATAGAAAGATGTAGTATAGAGATGGAAGGAAAAATAGAACAAAAAATAGTCAATCACCTACATACAAGGAGAAGAACAAGTAGGGAGTTCAGACTGAATGCCAACATCAGAGATTTCAACATGGGAGATATCATACTAGATCTAGGGTCTGAAGTTAATGTATTACCAAAGAAGACATGGAAATGTATGGGAGAGCTCACATTAGGATATTCACCTGTGCAACTAAAACTAGCAAACCAAGACAGAGTCCTACCAATTGGTGGACTCAAAGGAGTGATAGTAGACCTGGATGGAGTGCACACTAAATCAAACTTTGAAGTGATTGAAATAGTGGACGACCCAACACCGTATCTAGCATTGCTTGGTTTGGATTGTACGTTTGACAACCAGGTGATAATCAATTTGAAGACATGGAATATGACATTTGATTAAGGTGAATATAGGGTCATCATGCCATTAGACCCATCAGAAGGGGAAAGGTTTGTAGAAACCACTTGCTTAGACTTAGAGGAAATCAACCAGTTGTACAAAACAAATATGCATGATGAGGATTGCGTGAACCTAATTGTAGATGGGATACTCAGTTGGAGGAGCATTAATTCATGTACGACAAACTCAGATACCAGTTTGGAGAACTGGAAACAAAGGATGCACAAAGTTTCCATGAGAAGATGTGCACAAATAGACCGCGTAGTCATATGGGTAGGCACAGAGATAAGGGAACCACCTAGTTTCCACAGAGTAAATGATCAATAAGTATTCTTGACATAGTACAAAGATGATTTTTTAGAGAATCAAAGACTCTTATCACCTGATATAGAACTCAAGGGCACACCTGCAATATGGTGGGGCACACACAAAGAGACAATAACATAGTGGTACCAATGTAAGCAGTTACTACGCATAAGGTTTGACGCAGAACAAAAAACCAACAAGTAGCAGAAGTATGATGGACAGGGGGCACCAAAGGAACACTTAGAGAAGTGCAGAATGTTGTGGAGAATGAAAACCCCAGAGGAATGGCCTCATCCTTTCATACACACTCTAGAGGGCATACCAACGAATTGGTATACAAACCAGGAACTGTGCAAAGGAACTGCGACCTAGATGATATTGCAATAGAATTTTACAGTCACTTTTTCATTCGAGAATGAGAACCCCAACACAGATGAAACCCTTAAACAAATAATAGGGGTGATATTCATCAAGGAACTAGAGTTCTAATTCATAATTGAAGAACAACAACGAAACAAATAGACAATCAAAGAAATGTTGTCATGTTACCATGTGCAGGAGGAAGCACCGGATGAAGACGACCCACGCGATATTCATATCGAGGAAGCAGAAGGTGAAAGAGAAGTGGAGGGTCCACCTATAGAATCATAAGTCATTGTTGCACTGATCAAGGTGAAGAAAGTCAACATTGGGACAGTTGAGAATCCCAAAATGGCTAACATTAGAGATTACTAGGATGAGAAAACAGTAGAAAGCATAACAGAGTTACTGCGCGAATACATCAACCTGTTTCCCACAAAATTTATAGAGATGAAGGGTATAGCAGGAGAGCTAGGAGAAATGAAGATACCGCTTAGAGCCGAAGCGAGACAGATCAAACATCGACCATACAGATTGAACCCAATATATAAGTAGAAATTCAAAGATGAGATGGACAGGATGCTCGAAGATGGAATCATAGAACCAGTGGAGTAATCAGAATGGATAAGCCCAATGGTAGTTCAGGAGAAAAAAAAAAGGAGGGATAAGGATATGCATCGACTTGAAGAAGTTGAACGATGCATTCCTACATGGCCCATTCCCTAAACCTTTCACGGATGAAGTGTCAGAGAATGTAGGAGGACACAAAGTTTACTCATTCGCTAATGGATTCTCAGGCTACCACCATATCAAGATAGCCTAGGAAGAAAGACACAAGACCACATTTGATACAAAATGGGGATCCTACTAGTACACAGTTATGCCGTTCAGACTGAATAATGCACCAACAATAATTTCTAGATTAGTCATCGCCGCGTTTAAGGAATTCATCCACCAGTTTATAGAGGTATACTTAGATGATTGGACAGTCTATAGTTTGTTGAAATACCATGTAGAGGTATTACATATGATGTTAGAAAGATGTAGGCAGTGTCAGATATCATTAAACATAAAAAAAATGTATATTCGAAACATTGTTTGGGATACTATTGGGCCATATAGTATGTAAACAATGTTTACTAGTAGATCTGACAAATATTGCAGTAATTGTTCACTTCCCATCACCAAAAACAATCTGTCAACAAAGAGCGACATTGGGACACACATGGTAGTACAAAAAAATTATCAAAGGGTACGCACAGAGTACCGCACCAATGGAGAAACTGTTAAGAAAAGATACAAAGTTTCAGTGGATGACGATTGTTAACACAGTCTGGATACACTGAAAGAAAAGATGGTCACCACGCCAATACTAGTATTTCTAGACTGGGAAAAGACATTCTACATGCATGTAGATGCATCATGCATATCACTTATAGCTATCTTGGCCCAGCCAGGAGCGAGAGATTTGGATCACCCCATAGCATTTGCGAGAAGAAATCCATCAGAATCAAAACAAAAATATAACACCACAGGGAGGGAAGGCCTAACTATGGTCTACACACTTCATAAGTTCAGACATTACTTATTGGGAAAACACTTTAATATGTTCACAGATCATTGTTGGGGTCTAAATATGTCTAAAAAAAACCTTAGTTTAACATTAATTTATCAACCCGAGGATTCGTCTTTTATCTCAAGAATATCGACAAAGTCTATGCAGATAGCTCGTAGAGGCTAAAAATGTGTAGTTAAAGAAAATATGAGTTTAACAACAATCAAGTTCCTCAAACATTCCTTAAAGATTCTAGGATTTGAAATCTAAAGATGTTCAATGGAAAGGAACTAATTAATCTATTGAATTCATTTTAAGAGCAATATTTGAATCTAAATAAAGACTTGCATAATTGACTATTATTATGAATCAAATTACTGGAAAGTAAAAAGGAGAATTACTCTATCTATGGAAAGAAACAAAGACTGTAACATAATCGAAAAGAGACAACAATCATACTTCTATTGAAAGGAACAACAACTATATTTTAATAGAAAGGAACAACAAATGTAAACTAAGTGAAAGGAACAACAAATGTAAACTAAGTGAAAGGAACAACGCATATGAAATTATGAGGAACTGTCACACATCAAATCTCAGTAATAGGAATTGGAACAACAATCATCTAATGCTTAAGGAAATATCTATCTCTTGCAAATGACATAAAATCATCAACACACTTATGCATTCATTTAACTACTGTAAAAGAGAATCAAATCACAAAACATAAATTGAACTGATACAATTACAGGTCAAACA
>SNQJ01S0098242.1:20370-39527 GCA_010110895.2 Picea sitchensis | reverse complement strand
GCTAAATCATGAGTTAGGGAAAAATTTACCCTCGTTACTGTCTTGAGTGAAAATTTAAAACGATTTCGCTGTTTCGTGACTCAGGACGTGTGAACTACATGAGTTATAGTATCCGACCTATGAGATCCCGAAGTAGAACAAAAAGAGAAAACATTTTTACAAACGGTAGGACTTGTTTCGAGAGTAGAATAATCATCGCTGCTTGCATGATAAAGCTTCATAGATCTCGATATCTCAGAGGGAAAAATGAAAACCATTTTTTAGATTTCAAGCATTAAGAATGAAATTTGTGACAGACTAGAATAACAGGGGCGGCTCCAATAGCTCCTTTTACTGAGCCAGACACACCTCTACTTTTCCAAGTGAGGGAAAGTTTTAGTGAACCTTTCTCTTTGTTTATTCACCCTCCCACCATGTCAAGAAAACGTGTTTCATTTAGTGTAGTTGAGGCTACAAGCCCATCCTCAAGTGGGAAAGGGGGAAATCCCTTAGGGAGATTCCCAATGATGTCTATGTTGCTACCCCTTAGATCCATTGGACCTACACCATCCATACCATTCTCTTTTAGTTCCTTAATATAAGGGGATTCCAGATGTATCATCATATCCATCTATTAGTTTATCGAGCATTTCTACACCCATCCCGTCTATCCCAACACCCACTTTTATATCTTCTTCTAGTGGGGGGATGAGTTTTGGTTTCAGTGTAGGGGGTGTAATTATCTCCACCTCCACCATCCCTATGAATGGCCCAGTATCATTAGGAACTAATTCACATTTTAGGTGGAATATATCTAGTGGTTTTGGGGATAACCCTAGCTAGGACAGGGGAAACAATACATCAGGAGGTTTTAACTTTCCATGGGTTAGTAAACTTTTCCCTTTGAGCACATCCTTTGGATAGGTTTTCCCTTTGTTACCACATCAGGTCCTAGAGGTTTCTTCCCTGGGACTAAATTCATGAATGCTTTTCCTAGAGGGTCCACATTTACCCCTAGGGGCATCTTTGTTTTTGGGAATAGTCATAGTCCTGGAGGTGCCACCCTCCTAGAACATAATCATTCTTCAAGAAATCACTAAACCTATAGTAGTAACAACATAGGGGGACTGAAAGGTCCATCTGGGAAAAAAGAGACCTCACCTCCCTCCCAGTATTCATTTGCACCATTTCCTTTCCTTACAACATTATATTTACTATATTTTTCATGGTTAACAAATGACCCTATAGCCCATGACCCATCATGGCTGGAAATTCCTTCCAAGTTTTCATCAAATATCCCTCAATTTGACAAAAATCTAGGATAGGACCCCTCCACACACATCATGACATATCACTTATGGTGCTAATCCAACTTGTTTATGGATGTTAGTGTGAGGTTGTGTATTTTCCAGATATCCCTGACTAGATTCATTGCCAAATGGTACATCAAATTAAAAGGTAGTTATTTTAGAAGCTTCAATGATCTGGCAATGGAATTTTTAATGCATCACCAATTTCCCATACGGTATGATATAGGAACATATCTCTTGAATTCACTACGTCAAAATAATGCCACTCATTTTTCTGATCATATACATGAGTGGAGATGGATATATAGGATGAGTAAGACTCTGATTCTAGATCAATTCCTTATGGAGTGGTTCACTAAGTCCCTCTTACCACCCATTTCTAGAGATGTAGTTATGTCCAGGTCGACCATTGAGGAATAATAAATTTTGCATGCCCAACACTTAGATCTTATATATTCTTATTTGGGCACACTTTATGAAATAATTACAAATGCTCCTAGGTCATAAAATGATCTAAGTAAACCAAACCTAGGACCCCATGTCGACGTTTTCGTTGGTTCTATTTCCCATGCATATGTAAAACAATTAGCTGATTAGATGGGTCAAATGTCCATTAAGTAACACTCGTCAACTTCTGGCACTAATGCTCAAACTTATATGGTCCCTACTTAGACATGCGAGGTGAATTCAATGGTATCCATGCAACCAAACAATCCTCATCAACTTGGAGTAAATAAGAAAAGGAACAAAAATAAAAATTCCAATACTGAGAAAGGGATTGCCTCCACCCAAAACACCTAGGAGGGAGTCACTAAGGAGAAAAGGAAGAGTCATTTTCCCTGCATAATTTGTGGGGATGACCACCCTAATCACCAGTTCCCTCATAAGGATGAGGTCCATAAATGTTTTCCACAACAACAAGCCCCCCAACAATCTTCTATCTTAACCGATCCTTTTCCACCTCAACCTCAAAATATGGTTTCCAAAAAAAATTCCCCTCCATAATGGGGCCTATCAGGTACCCCTCATCATGAGGGGTCTTCCTCGAATGATTTTTTGTTCATGTGTGAACACACAGTCAACTCGCATAAGTGAGCCAAGAACTATGACACATCTGAGCCTTCCCATGCTACCCTAGAAGTAACATCTTCTTCCCAACCTGGTGGTCTTCGTCAAATAGAGAAGCCATCATTTTATGCACTAATTCACCCCCCGAAGGGAATTCTTCGATGCATGATTCATAATACTAACACACACACCACTCACAACTAAAATATTATGGAAGACTTGGCCTAGGAACCATGTGCCATGTCTGTGCTTGAAGTCTTCTAAAGTTGCCCCATGAAGCAGAAATATTTTTTGTCAGAAATAGGTGGGGTTTATCCCCTAGAGTCAAGTTTGATTACCTTTGGTTATTATCAGGTTACTCATAGGCTCCCCCATCAAACCGCCTTCCAAATCATAGTGCGGTCATTGGAGAAAAACATCTACCAGACAATGGTGGATGAAAGAGCCTCGACTTGCATCATGTTTATTTCTTATTGGAAGACCATTGACTCTCCTAAGCTCAATACATCTACAACACTATTGAAATATTTTGATGGACACATGTTCCAACCCCATGGAATAATCACCACCTTACCCATCGAGTTAGGTGTTAATATTGTCTATGTTGATGTGGAGGTTGTCAACGCACCTATTGAGTACAATCTGTTACTCGGGCATACTTGGTTCTATGAGAACACTGTAGTTTTCTTGTTAGTCCTTAGGGTCCTATGTTTCCCTCACCAAGGGAAAATAATTATGATTGATAAAATCATGTTATGTACTCCAAAACTTGGATCTAATGTGGGTTCAAATGTACCCTTTTTCGGTGATACCGCGCAGTCTTTTGTTAACATCGGTGCAAGGATGTTCAAATATCCTTTGTTGATGAGAATATTTCCCCTCCCCCCACCATCTACCACTGCCAATGTACCTCCTATCAACATTATTTTGTCATTACCAGTGGATCCCTCGGGTCTTTCGATCCTTGGGTGGTACCTTGTCCCAAAGATGTTGATTTATATGGAGCATCCATGCCACTCACCATGGTCGATATTGTCGATCCGAAAATTCCCTCAACATCTGTTGATACTGGTTAGCAACTCCATCCTTATATGGAGTGTGATCTACCTACTCCACCCATACAGGTTGTTGACTCTCTCAGTTCACATGATTCCCTTGATTTTTCATTTCATTCATAAGAGGCCATTTTGGAAGTCATGGACTCCATATAAAAACCAAAGGATGGGGTGATGCATCAATCATCGTTTCCTCATTTTAAGAAAATGAGAGTTAGCATGATGAGCCTTGACTTGAGACTGGGGGAATTTTCTCGAGCATCTAGTAGACCTCCCAATCTTGACCCTTTTCCACCTCGGTCTTATTTTTTGGAACTTGCCACAAAATTCTCTGCTACCCCTTTCATCAAAGATTCATGTTTTTTACTTCCTTCATGTCTTGATGGATCCCATCAAGGATTTTACCTATCTCACGAGACTACTCACAATGATTAACTTTGTATCCATACATTCCTTCCTATGTGGCATGGCCCAAGCATGGTGTGCCATATGATGCCAACATTGGCTCATAAGTTCATTTATTATGAAAAATATCCTTGTCCTGAGCCTAGCCATGGGATCTACTTGGTGTAAATCATCAATATGTCTAGTTCCTTGTACATAGGTGTGTGGTGTGAGTGGTTTTGTTTGACATTTATCATATCCAAAAAATCCATTTTTTTTTTTTAAGATTTCACTATGCATTTTGACCCCCATAGTTTAGTTTACATGTGTTGACAAGATTCTAGAGAATATTTTTACACAAATGTTGGTGTCCACTACACTTGAGGTATATATTTCTAAACTATCATATAGGGATAGATTTTTCCCTGCATTTTATGACTTGCATTATTAACTGTACATACTGTCAGCATTATTCCTTAGGTTCAAACCCAACCGATTGCGACCTTAGCCACTCCTTTTTCACGTTGTAATTGGTTCGATAGTTCCTACCCTTCATGGGTTCCATAGTTATCACCCAGATTTCCATTCAGTTCCCATGATTCATTTTCCTTTAGGCTCGAGAGCCCTCCTTTATCCCCACCATGACTTGAAGATTAAGCCTCATTTTCCTCTCTTCATTTATATTTTAGCCATATCCCGTCAGAGTTCCTAAACATTTTTCTTGTTTCTTAATGGTAACCTATGTATTTTATGCTCACGTCATGCCTCCCACTATTTCACCACTATTTTCCCATATCTCTCTTACTTTTATTGCAGTAGCCTTGACCATCCACGTGTTTCATTGTTTGGCCTTTGTTTTGCACCCAACTACCTAGGAAGAGAAAAACTTCTAAGAGTGGATCTCACTTACCAGTACCATTTGTATTCCTCATTTCTTAGGTTCATTCCATGTTCTTGGAACATAGGAGAAGGAATTTAGGCCCGTCGTTCTCTCCTACCAAGTATACTTTATCTCTTTTTTAGACTCATAAACGGACACAAAAAAGACACTATCAAGTACACTTTTATCTATTTTTTGGGCTCGTTAAAACTGAATGAAAAAGAAACCATAAATATTACTTGATTCATTCTTTCACGTTCATTAAACCATGAAGAAGACCAAACATACTTGTGTCATTATTTCGTGCTTGTTAAACCATGAAGGAGAAAAAAAATGCAAAAAAAAATAAAAATAGGGGGTTTTTCACCATTGCTCTATTCTCAAAATGCCAGCGTTAATCGATTTTCCATTGAACATGGAACCTATTTGAGTCCTCATCATACAATTTGGTTTTAGGTTTCCTAGGATTCATCCCAGTAATATGAGTTAGAGATACTCCTTCGACTGATTACTCTTCTAGACATCATGGAGAGTGCTTCAATGCCTCATGCATTGTTGCAATATATTCATCCATCTCTTATGTCTTGCTTCCAAGTCACCATTATGTTATGCTATATGTTCAAGGGAATTTTAAGACTAAGTCATCCATTTACTATTTTTTTGACTTTCTAAGTCGACCATCCCTGTGTCAGTTGTACTTAGTGATACTCTCTCTTCACATCATCTCTTGGTGCATGTTTCATGTCAATTGATGGGGGATACATCAAGGCCCTCCTTTGATGAATATCTTATTATCAACTTCAACATATTATATAGGAGAGGGATCTAGAAACCAACTATTACCTTGGAACCTGCAGTCCTTAGTGGCAGGCCTCCTCATGATTGACAATGGGTTTACATCATTGATTCCTGATCGATTAATTCTATGAGTGTTCAACATCATATTCTTTATTCACATTCACTAGATTGTACTAGGTATCTTGGGGTCCATATTCATCATCGATGGGTCCCCTCACATATTTTAATGGTATACATAAATGACTAGTAATCATATGGTTTCTACCATGCTCAACATTAGCTCATCTATCCACATGATGTAGATTTGTACCATCGGGGTTTGGGATAAAGACCTTGGGTTAGGGCCACATCATTCTTTCAAAACATCCCCTCCCAATTTTTTATGGAGTATATCACTTGTATATGAGTACTTTGAAGACTTCGGGCACACTTCCCTTAATGCTTGTTGTCTTCCTAATATCTATATGATGTGTCATAGATCCACATTGTATTTTCTTTTGTCTATGATTGATTTCATTATATAGATCCAAATTATATTGTCTCATGGCTACGGTCTTGTTGATGACATGGATCCACTATGTATTCTTTTCTGTCCATGGTATAACATTTCGTCTCATGGATCCACAATGTATTTTTTGGTGTCCATGCTCATTTAGAGTATGAGTGTGTCTACCTAGGGGATGGTCTATTTATACTCTCATCCTTTGTGTTTGATTATAGGACTTCTTTGACTTTTGAAGATCCTTTTATCTCTCCTCACGTTTCCTCACATGGATTCTATTTTATTGTAATGTAATTCAACCATCCATTCCTTTCCAAACCTCACACATTATGGGGAATCTGTTACAGCCTTAATTTTCACCCTATAAGCCAGACAAGAATCCACAATAAGATAGAATCTATAATACATATATTTCCTAAGGTTTAGCCCATTTTTAGGCATCCTCACTGGAAACCTAGTGGAAAACAAGGAGGCCTCGCTGGTCACTAGTGGCTCAACAAGCGAGGCACTAATGAACTTCTAGAATCGAGGAGTTGTGAGGTGATAGGTGAGACATGAGTTGGATATTTGTGTCAAGGGCCTAGGAACTCACATCATTCAAGTCTCTAGTGGTCTCTAGAAGATATATAAGCCTCTCCTAAGCCTTCTCCAAGAGCCATATAACAAAGGCAAGCCTTGGGAAAGAGGGTGGAAGAATTCAAAACATTGTTATGTTGTCCAATTGGAAAGGTACATGTTCCATCTACCATAACCAGAAGTCAGTGAAGCCTATATTGACCAAGGAGATAAAGGAGGAGTAAGGAGAAAGGAGGTCAAGGGAGAAAGAATTAATAACTAAGGTATTTTTTTATGTATTACTGTTACATTAATTAATATATCATTTGGTTTTCCCTCATATCATTTGTGTTTAGTTGATGAAATGTTTAGATCTGACCCATTCCTTTATAGACCTGATTAGAAGTGATTTAGATATAGGATTCTAATACTAAGTAGAATGGTAGAAGGGTTCTACTTGTCTTTTGCATACATGAAGCATGTTGTGGAGCTTGGAGCTAGAGTTTGAAGACTATAATAGTTAGGAGATATGAAGGAACACCTCAAGAAAGGTATGCAAAATTCATCAATATTTAGGATAAATATGAATCTATGTGTTTGGATCTATATCTAGGAAAACCATTCAAATTCTATACCCATTTCTATCTAGGATTCCTAGGCTAATACTAGGGAGATTTTGCTATGTATTCAGGAAGATCCTTGTGAGAAATAATCCCATAGAAGCATGCCAACAATTTTTTTTCATCATAAAGATATAATACTTGTCAAATGGTCGCAAAGGCCTACCAACTAATCTTAGGCATAAAAGAGATCCAAATATTCATGTCTTTCTTGTTGAGATGTTTAATATAGAAATACCCAAGGTTTATATGTTTAATCTAGAAATCACCATATACATGATGTGTCTTCCTATGGTTATATTATTATTGAAGTAATTGATAATTGAGGTGGTATCCCAGTCATTAATATTGATTTAAACGATGTAAGGGGATTTCACATTAGTATGCTATTGTTGATGAAAGAGGAATCACTTCATGAAATGAACATCTCTATGGGGAATCTCATGATAAAGAAGTAGTAATGACATCTCACCTCCTATTTCCATTGGTGTATAACTTTTCCCACTGATTATTTGATAATCAAGATCATGGGTGTATGATAGAGAGGCTCAAATCTTACATAATGTGAAAAATTGTTTGGAGGAGTTTAAGTAGTAGTAAGAATATATCCAAGTAAAGTAGATTGCAAATTTAATTCCAAGAAAATCCTAAAGTTAATATATACATGCAATTGTCATTGTTGATGAAAGTAGAAAGACAATAGACCCCATTTAAGAGGTGTAGGTTTAGACAATGTTTTTGATAAGGCTCTACAAAGGGTGGTGGAATAAAATGGAAGGCATACCGAAAATTATAGTTGAAGATAACTATCATATTTTTTGAAAATTTTATTAGCATAAGTCAAAGAAAAGATAAATCAATTATTGGGGTTTCAACCTTGAGACTAATAAGGGGAGGATCTACATGTTAGGAAATAAAAGTGTGAGAGAGATAAAAATAACAACATAGAAACATGCACACATAAATCAAATGAGATTTATCCTGTAAAAAATTTACAGAAAAACACATTCAACAATAGATCTATTATTTCCCTTGACCAAACATGACCAAGATGGCCAACCTCTTGGACATGGATAAGTGAGACTTCATTGTTCAAATCTTGGCACATTACAATGGAGTATCACTACACTTTTAAAGGATTTCATTGCATGTAATCCATGGGCTCTAAAATGATGGGCTACCAAAACCATGTGCCTGAAACCACCACTATTGACCTAACAACTTTGACTCTTTCACCGACTCAAGTTTAACCTAACATTCCCACCTTTAAACTTGATATAGTTTCCCTTGAAAAAATACATCCAAAATGGCTAAGTGATCCTTCACCACTCACCTCCAAGCCCAACCTACCTCAAAGTATATAACTAGGGTATCTAGGAATCCAACATGCCCCCCCATCACCTAGGTCTACATCTATACTTTACCGGTAATTTACAAGGGGTATGCATGCCTAACTAGGTATTATATTTATATTCCCATTTACATGTAATTAAATTTTCAACTCCATTATAATAAACAAAATTCATTATTTCTATCTTGACAGTTATGTCGCCATCCCCTTTCCTTTCCCTAGCTTTGACCTCAATTGCCAAAAACCAACTAAATTCTCTATAGCATGCTCCTCTTTGTGTTATTCACCCATGTGAAGCTCTACCATCACCATGAATTTATTTGAGCCCATCAACACTTCGCTTTGTGCTTACACATGTTGCCTTCTTCATAATTGTTGGTCAACACCACTCACCAACCAATGTCAGTTGTCAAGATCCATGACCTTCTTACAATTCAATGCTTTCTTGGCTCTAGAATGAACTCTAATTTGAGACCGCAAAGGATTCCATATCACCTGGACCTCCCATGACCCTCTCATGATGAAGTCAATCCCAATCCCATTCTCACTCTAATACCAATTGTCAGGAAATAACAGTGTGTGAGAGATAAAAATAACAACAACATAGAAACATGCACACATAAATCACATGATATTTATCCTGGAAACCCTTATAGGAAAAATAAACCAATAATAGATCTATTATTCCCCCTAACCAAACACAGCCAATATGGCCAACCTCTTGGCCATGACCAAGTGGGCCTTGACTGCTCGACTCTCAACACATTACAATGGAGTATCACCATTCTTTTAAAGAATTTCATTACATGTAATCCACGGGCTACCAAAACCATGTGCTCGAAACCACAATTGTTGACCTTACAACTTTGACTCTTTAATTGAGTCAAGTTTTGTTTGGTATGTGTTATATTATTTGCACGACTAGATCTAGTGTCTATGTTGCATTGGGTGCACGATGAGGTTGTAGGGGGGTGTAAGCCCCCCCTTTCCTATGGGTTCACAAGGGGGAGGATCCCCCTATCCGGGGGATTTGTAGGGGAGAAGGATCCCCCTTATGTAGGAGTTCAGGGGTAGCACCCTTGAATTTTTGTTTTGGCATTTTTTGCGTCCATTTTAATTGTTTTTTTCGATGGTTTTCTAATTATAGTTTATGAATTAGGGTTGTTAACTAATCTGGGTGAATGGATTAGGGTTTTGTATGCCACGAGATCATATATATATATATATATATATATATATATATTGTATTGTAAACAATGAAAAAATATGATGAATAGAAGATTAGAGGTGTGACTCTAAGAAAGTCATTGGTTTTCCTAGTTTGGATTTCTAGGGTAAAATATCGATGTAATGTGTGTGTGTGCCATTGTATTTTTAATATTTTTACTAAGAATCTATTTGCAAAAATTAATTGTGCAAGATTAAAATCTACACTTGGTATCAAAGTTGTTATTGGCTTCATAGGGGCACCTTTGTGGTGAAAGGTTTGGCTCGGGTCTATGATAAACCTTGTTATAGTGGGGAATCTATGATATTGATTTTTTAGGTGAAAATAAATGGTGAGCAGTTAGAAAATAGAGATTGAGAAATTTAATGGGAAACGTTTTTATCTATAGAAGATATGTTGGCGGACAAAGATCATTGGATCGATGTGGATCCAAATACCACACCTTTACGAACGTCAATAGAAGATTGGGAAAAGTTGGGTTAGAAGGCGAAGAGCACAATCCAGTTTTGTCTCTCAGATTCAATATTGTTGAATGTGTTAGTGGAAGCTACGACTAAGGATTTATGGAATAAGTTGGGGACTTTGTATCAGTCTAATCCCCTGGTAAACAAAATGTTCATGCAGGAGAAGATATATAACTTGAGGATGAAATATGGAGGCTCGATGAAAGAGCATATGAATTCCTTGAATACAGTTGTAAGTAAGTTAATATTTCTTGATATTAAGATTTCTGATGAAGATAAGTGTATCGGTTTATTATTCTCTTTACCAGACTCCTGGGATAGTATAGTTGTGGCCATAAGTAGTATTATGACTACTTTAAGTTTTGAATATGTGGTCTCATCCTTGTTATCGAAGGAGAAGAGGAAAAATAACATGGAAGGAAAGAGTGTCGAAGCATTATTTTCAAGAGGAGGTTGTCATGAAAGAAATAGACCTAATTCCTCAAGTAGGAGATCTAAATATAAGGGAATATCTAAATATCCTGGAAATTTTGTAAAGGTATACTAGAGATGTGGAAAAGAAGGGAACTACAAGAATCAATGTAGATCCAGATGTGTTGAGAGAGGGAAGGGGTATGAAGATGATCCTTCTACATAAGCAGAAGAATCCTCAAATGAAGGAGGGGATGTGTACCTGGATTCTTCAAGCACACATGTATATCATGAGACATGGATGGTTGAATCAGGTGCATACTTTCAAAGGACTCCCCATAGGGAGTCGTTCTATGAATATGAAAGGTATGATGGAGGTGATGTTTTCCTAGGTGATGACTCGAAAACTAAAATCACAAGACAAGAAAATGTCAAGTTGAATCTCATGGATGGAAGGATTAGAACACTCCATAGTAATCTACACATCTAGGATTGGCCATAAATTTGATTTTTGTAAGCAAAATGGATGATGCAGGGGTCAAAACATTGTTTGAGAAAGAAACATGTATGATGGTTCAAGGAGCAATGGTGTTGTTGAAAGGAGTTTGGATCGGAACTCTATATAAGATATAGGGAAGTACTATTGGTGATGGTTGAAATAGTTCCATTGTTCATGAGATTGGAGGTGAAAAAGAAAAAAATCCTAGAATCTTTGGAGAAAATATTATGTTGTGGCATCAAAGACTAGGGCATATAAGAGAGAAGGGCCTTCGAATACTACATGGTAAAGGTATGGTTGAAGGTATGTTGAAATACTCTATATATTTTTATTTTTATGAACATTGTGTATATGGGAAGAAAAGTCGAGTAAGATTCCCCTTTGGTGCAACGAGGGCAGAGGGAATTTTATAGTTGGTGCACAGTGATGTGCTTGGATTTGTGTCGGTTCCTTCACTAGGAAAATATATGTACTATGTCTCATTTATATACGAATTCTTGAGGAATACTTGAATTTATTTCCTTAGGAAGAAATATGAAGTCTTTTATAGGTTTAAAGAGTTTAATACTTAGGTGGAGAACCAAACAAATAAAAAGAATCAAGATTCTAAGGACGGATAATGGTGGAAAGTTATACAGAAATGAATTCAAGGAATTATGTAAGAAGTGTGGTATATATAGGAAGAATAATACTTTATATACACCTCAGTAGAATGGAGTTGCAAAAATGATGAACATGACGGTGATGAAAAAAGAAAGGTGCATGCTCGGTGGTACTGGGTTAGGACACAAATTACCTAGTAGTGGGTACTCCATGTTACCTGGTCAATCAATCACCCTCATCAACACTGGATGAAAAGACTCCACATGAGGTATGGATTGGTAAGAAAATATATCTCACACATCTCAGGGTATTTGGTTGTGATGCCTATATGTTCATGTTCTAAAGGAAAACAAGAGTAAACTAGATAAACATGCTGAAAAGTGTATCTTTATTGGGTATAAAGATGGTTTGAAAGGTTATAAGATTTGGAACCTAGAAAATAAGAAGGTAGTGTATAGATGAGATGTGGTATTTAGAGAAATAAAATATGTTGTCAAACATGAATTCCTATCAAGGGAGGAAGAACCAGAGAAAATAGATTTTGAATTGAAGTATAATGAATCAGACTCTACAGAACAAAAAGAATCAAAAGAAGAAGATCCTCATACTCCAGTATTGAGAAGATTGGTTTGGGAAAGATGGAAATTGGAAAGGTATGCTCCACCTGATTTCCATTCAATTTTTTCTTTGTTTGTTACTGAACATGATCCTAGAACTATTAGGGAGGAAGTAGATTTAGAGGATGGAAAACTATAGAAAAAGGCCATGATTAAGGATATGGCATCCTTGGTTATAGAAGAAAAAATCTACATGAAGTAGACAAAATAATTTGTTGTGAAGGGAAAGAGATAGCTAGTATGTAGGCTGAAAAAGTCCTTATATGGGTTAAAGAAATCACCAATGATGTGGTATAAAAACTTTGATACTTATATGTTTGGACTTGGCTTCAAAAGGAGAAAAGAGGATCATTGTGTGTATTTCAAATTAATTAGTGATCATCTTATTTATTTGGTCTTGTATGTGGATGTTATGTTGCTAATAGGAAATACCAATGAGATTATCCAAGATGTGAAACTAAATTGTCCTATAAGTTTTCTATGAAGGATATTGGTGCTGAAAATTTCATTTTGGGCATGGAAATAAAAAGAGATATGAAAAATAAGAAACTTTGGTTAAATAAAAGGAAATATGTCAAGACAATATTGTAGAGGTTTAATATGTAGGAATGTAAACTGGTCAAGGTCCATATTGTTGTATGTGTAATGTTATATGCAAATTAGTATCCCAAGACATAGGAAGAGGAAGATGACATGTCATGTGTTCCATATGCGAGTGCGGTTGGTAGTTTGATGTATGAAATGGTATGTACTAGACCTGACATTGCACATGCAATGATATTTTTGATCATGTATATGTCAAAATCAGGGATGGAGCATTAGACAACATTAAACATGGTTTTCAGGTATTTGTGTGACATTACTAGCTATGGATTGAGCTACCAAGGAAGACTAAGATTGGATAGAGTGTTAGACATACATGGATTTATTGATGCATATTGGGCTTCATATCCGGATCATATAATATATACAAGTGGGTATGTGTTTAACATGTTTGGAGGAGGAAACCATTGGATGAGCAAAAGACAATCTCTAGTGGCACTCCCAACTACAAAAGTTTGTATACATTGTAGCCACTCATGCAAGAAAGGAAGTAGTATAGTTACAAAGATTGAGTTCAGGTATTGGATTGGTACATCAAGTTGTAAGGATATATTGTGACAGTCAGAGTGAAATCTTCCTCTTGAAGAACCCGACTTATCATTCAAAGATAAATCATATTGATGTTAAATATCACTTTGTGAGAGACATGTTTGAAGAAAAAAAGGTGTTGATGAAGGTGGAAACTTTGAATAATGTTGTAGATTCATTAACAAAATATGTGAGCACTGAAAATTTCTCTTCATGTAGAGGATCTATGGGAATTGTTACCCTGGATTGTTGACTATGTAACCCTATAACCGCTTGTATGAAAATAAAACAACAAGTGGGAGAATGTTGGGTATGTTGTATATTCTTGGAATTTTTTGCATCTATTTTTAGTGATTTTTTGACACATGGCTTTTGTCGATGGTTTTCTAATTCCAATTTAGGAATTAGGGTTGTTGACTAATCTAGGTCAATGGATTAGGGGTTTTGGATGCTGTGGAATCCTATATATATATATATATATATATTGTATTTTAAAAACTAAAAAAATATGATGAATATAAGATTATAGGTGTGGATATAAAGAGATTGTTGGTTTTCCTGGTTTGGGTTTCCAGGGTAAAATCTTTGTGTAATGTGTGTGTTCCATTTTATCTTTTCTATTTTTATAAAGAATCTATTTTCAATAATTAATTGTACAAATTTAAAATCTACTAGTTTAACCTATGATCCATATTATATTGAGAACAAAATGAGATACAAACAAAAATATAGCAGAGAACACATAAATATAGTGAAAGCCAACTTCTATTAATGAATAAAATAACATAATATTGTATAACACAAATTGGATAGAATGGTGGTAGCTTATCTCTGAAGAGAAAGAAATGTCAGCTATGCTTATTTGAAAAACGAAGATTACGAAGAGGTCGAAAAGGGACTTTTATAAAGAATCCTGAGACACAAAGACGAAAACCCCCTAAACATCAAAACTCTAATCCTAGAAGATGAAACACCAAAAATATTGTAGGCCATGAGGTGGTTAGTTGATACATCAACTTCTAGGGGGCGACTTTTTCATATGGTCTCCCTTTGTGGCACATGATATTTTGCTAGAAAGAACTATATGAGGATTAAAATTTCTAGCTAGGGMTAGGAAATACCACGGAAACCCTTGGCCTCTTRAATGTCCAAAAAATACCGTTTATGGCCTCAAGACGGCCCCAAAGGTTTGGGACCCAAAAAAACATATAAAAACTGCCAAGAAGATAGAGAMCTATTGAATCAGTGGAAGAGTTGGGAARCCACTAATATCCACCTGGATTATTCCTCCCCCCTTAGGAATAAATGGTCTCTATTTCTTGATTTTCCCTCATCATATGGGGRAAATTCTATTGAATTTGGATCATGGTGAGCCACTTGTCTTGGMAAAGAAGTTGTCCTACTTTGATGACCCAATAGAGATATATTTTCTATTGGAGGGTTCCTTTCATCTGTGTATCCATGATTTTATAAACTCTATCATGCTAAAGAAAGACAAGGTTGAGTTTTGTAGGATCCAAGTGCTCAACTACCTAAGAGGTGTCTAGTAGAGGTGGAAAATATGGGTGAAGGAGATCCACATTAAAGACTATATCCAGGGAAAGGGATGGGGGATTACTTAATTCAAAAGAATTCTCACCTACAATTTGGTGATGGTGTAAGGTCCATATCAAAGTGGGAGAATATTTTGATGGGGTCCTATAAGGTGCTCTTTCTGCAAATGTAACTAGACCTTATAACCAACCTAAAGCTTGTGTGGAATCCGACGTTGGTCATTTTGTTGCTTGTACTTGGAATTGTATTTTTGCAATATGTCATGGAATTGTTGGTAGATGTGATAGATCCTTTCAACAAATATGGCTTCATTATTAGCCACATTTTGAGTATGGGAATATTCTTCCTATGTGTATGCAATGCGTATAGCTATGTCAATTAGGGAGAATGGCTAGAAACCCAAACACATGTGAAAATGGATGTGGCAAGTAGAGATATGAATGGATTGATTGTATCTATGTTAAACATAGGGAACAATCTCATCCCATGTGCAAGGATGTTTGGATTTGTACATTCTTAGAATATGCACAATCATCCTATTGATGACCTTCATCTATCCATCAGTTTGGGGGTTCGTGGAATTTGATTTTGTGAGCTTGGTGTCCATAAATGACTACATAATGGAATAGAATGTACTCAATAAAATTCTATTGCGATATGAAATAATATTCCGTGGTGGCCTGAAATTAACCCAAACATGATAAAATAATATCTTAGTAGTGTCCTCAGTTGTGATACTTTTCTTACACAGTGTCAAAATCGTCATCTTAGAGAATCGATCAACGACCACGAAAACACAGTCATTACCATGCTTGGTTGAAGGTAGTCTGGACATGTAATCCATGGAGATGAAATATCAAGGCCTATCAGGAGTAGGTAGAGGTGTGTATAGCCTCCATTTCTTAATGGTATGTTTGGCGATGGTGTTGGCAATGTATGATCAACTGACATACTTGTGAACAACTTGTTGAATCTTTGACTAATGAAAATCCTTTTGTAGTACTTCCACTATTTTTTCTACACCAAAGTGTCTCGCCACCCAACTGTAATGAGATTCCCAAATCAACTTCACATGTTTTCTTGAAGGAACATAAATTTGGTCTAGATGGCATAAAATTCCATCCTGGAGATGAAAGTATTTAACTGGGATGCCTGCACTGGTGTTCAATATGTGATAACAAAGTTGGGATAAGTATCATATAAATGGGACCATATTGAGGTCTCATGCTCGCAAGAGTTGATAATCATGGTTAGTGTTGCAACTAGAGGTCGATTGAGGCATTCAATAACTCGATTTGTGCTTCCCTTATTGTACTTCATGTTCAGGTGGAATTATTGCAAGTATGCGGACCACTTCTCGTGGCGGTATTTTTGTAACTTCCCTTCTGTTTGCATGAACTGCAGACGTTTTTGATCAGTGTGGATGATAATTTCCTTTCCTAGAATGTAATGCTTCCACTGTTCGCATGCCTACACAATGGAGTAAATCTCCTTGTCATAGGTGGGATATGACAAACATCATCAAATAGTGTTTCACTATGATAGGAAACTATATGTTCCTATTGAGTGAGGATGACACTGATAGCATAGTCTGGGGCATCTGTATTGATCTCAAATGACTGTTTTAGATATGGAAATGTGAGGATAGGTGCAAAACATAGGTGGCATTTAAGATCCTATATTTCTTTATGCTATGATTCAGACTAGGAAAACTTGTTTTTGTCTCCCCCCCTTGGTCACTTTACTTAAGGGACAAGCTATATAATAGAACCCCATGAACCCGCAGTAGACGTTGGAAAGGTTGAGGAATTCACATGGCTCTTTTAGAGTCATCGAGGCTAGACAATCACAACTGAGTTGGTTATTTCCTAGATCCGCATGCAACTCATGTTCATATACAATGTATCCTAATCATTGGATTCTCTACATGTTGAATGAGCATTTCTCTAGGTTGGTGTATAACTTAGGTTGTTTCATCGTGCTCAAGACTTGTTGAATGTGTTGCAATTTATCTTCTTATGTCTGGTTGAATATGAGGATGTCATCCAAATAGATCACCATGAAATAGTTTTTGAATGGCCGAAAGATATCATCCATGATCCTCATGAATTTCTCTAGGGAATTAGTTAAGAAAAAAGGCATGACTAACCACTTGAAGAGACCTTATTTATATTTTAAGGTTGTATTCTATACATTAGTTGATTCTATCATAAACTGGTGATATCTCGACTTTAGATTGATCTTGATGAATAAATTGGGACCCTTGAGCTGGTTAATAAGATTGTTAATCTGAGGGATTGGGTGTTGGTTCTTGACAATCATTTTATTCAGGGATCTATAATCAATATAGAGCCACCACGTTCCATCCTTCTTTTTCACCAACACAATTGGGATCCCACAAGGTGAGGAGCTTGTTTGAATGTGGACCTTGTTGATGACCTCATGAATTTTATGCTTTATTTCCTCATTCTCCAAAAGGGAGTGTATGTATATTGGACCATTGGGAAAGGGAGCACTAGGTATTAAATCAATGGGATGTTTGACTTGAAAATGCATATGAAACCATACAAGTGAAGTGAAGAGATATTTTTATTCCTGTACATCCTATCCACCTATTTCTTCTATGTAGAGAGACACTGTGTCGAATTTGTTGTGGTTGCAGTGACCTTTCGTTCGCCTTCTGAAAAAAACATGAAGAGGGCAAACTTTGCAATCTGTGAGATCAATTTTTGGCATTGTTTTTTTAGATTAATGAAATCAAAGTAGTCAGAACCACCTCATGTACCTGGTAGGGATGATCCCCCAAAGTGATAATGACACTATGGGATTAGGAATCGTAAACGACATGATGATTCCACATATAAGTTTGTCCTAAAATAACATCAAAAACTTTTAGTGGGACAACATCACACAATACCTCATATTTGAAGTGTTTTATTTCATAGGATAGGAAACATTGTTGGCTGATGTGAATGTCTCATCCCTAGATCAACCAACCAATGGTGTATGGTTGGGGGTGTTAAATTGTCGACAACTTCAATCTATTGATAAACTCGAGTGATATCAAGTTCTTTTGGATCTCGCTATCAATAATGAAATGCAGTGGGGTTCCTTTCACCCACATCTATGAATGGAAAAGGTGTTTCCCTTCCTCAAAATCCTCTGACTCGTCTGATTGGATCTTTATGGTTGCAATGGTAGCACTAGGTTTCAGATCAATGATCCACTTTCCCTTATCCTAATTCAAACTAGAGATTGATTTAGGGTCCAACTTTTTTTCTTTAAGCTCGGAAAATAGTGCCTATTTTGAGTGGCATTCATCGGTCTTGTGCTAGGGGCCTTTGTGGAAGTCACACCACTTTCGAGTGTCCTTCATATTCTTGTTACCCTTCTTTTCCCGTGGCTTGGCTGGATCTCTTGAGGTTGTGATTCCTTTCTTTGTCCCTTGTTCTATGAGTTAGGGCCACATTTTCCATGCTTATTTTGTTATATATTTGTAGACCCGCACTCAAAATATTTACTGACTTAACAAGAATCGTGACCTCAAAACAAGATCTTTGGCCCAAAAAACCCATATTTTTGCATAAAAAACATGAAAATCAACCCTCAAATCAAAAAGTGGTGCTACTAGTAGCACTTTTTTTTCAAATGACGTCAAAAATACAATATTTTTCAAGAATGGCCTTCAAAAATCATACAATAGCTAAGAAAAAACTTAAAATCGACACCTAAATAAAAAAATTAGGTTACATAAAGCAAAATGTTCTTTTCAAAACGTTAAAATTATAGATAATTTGAAACCGTTTGAAATCATATTTTTAACAGTTGGTATCGTTAAAACCAAAACCTCAAAATCAACCATCAAATTGAAAAGTACTACTACTGGTAGCACCCATTCTCAAATTGGGGTATTAAAATGACACATTTGTTTAAAGTGGTAAAATACATCATCATTACTATAAAAAAAATCATAAAATCAACCCTTAAGTGCTTACTTTTAAAATATTAGTTTATCACTCCAAGCACAAGATAAAACATAATGCCATGAAAAAATTACATTTAAAAATATATATTCAAAACCAAAATTTGAAAAAAAAAACATTAAAACAATTGTGGAAAAACTAAAAAATAATGAATTTTTTTTTAAA
>SNQJ01S0098241.1:31250-43953 GCA_010110895.2 Picea sitchensis | reverse complement strand
CCCTGCGTGGAAGAGTGTACATACTTCTGGGGTGTAAATACTTCATGGGGTATAAACACGGCTGAAAGCAAGGACCTCTGAATCAGGAAGATAATCAGGCTCCACAACCAACAAAGTTATCTTTGCTATTTTTTTATTTCTTTAAGTTCTTAACTTCTTTAATGAGTGATTCATTAAGGAATTTCATCTTACACAATTGATCACCCTTTGTTTTTAGGATCTTTTTTTTAAATTCATCATTATATTTCTCTAACTTGTAAAATTTTTATTTAACTTCATTGAATTCATCTTCAATTTTATGCATCACTTCCATTTTTAAGTCCATCATTTTTGTTGAGGTCACTTTATCTGTGATTTCAACTTTTGGAAGCTCTTCAACTCATACAAGTTCATTGATAACAACATTACATTTTCCCATGTTGATTGAGTCGATGTTATTACCCATATCTATGGTTTGGTACTTTTGTTGTCTTCTTCTCATTCTTGAACTTCTTCATTTCTACAAGTAGAGTTTTATTATGATTTCTCAAATGAGAAATTTCATCATCTTTGGATGATAGTTTTTTACTGATATTTTTAGTATCTCTTTTATGAGCGCTTTTTATATTATTATTTTGTTGGTGTAGCTCCTTTATTTGTTGTTGCAATTAATGAATTTTAGAATCCTACTTCTCTTGAGATTCTCCATCACATTGAATTCCAACATCTTGTCGAATTGAGACTTGATTCTTTGCTTGTAAGTCACAATTTTCTTTCTGTAATATTCATAGTTGTTTTTTTAGGTATTTTTCCTTTTTAAACTACTTTTCTAATTTAGATCTCATTATATGCACTTCATCTGTGAGAGATTGGTTTTGTTCACATAATGTATTTACTAGGGAATCTTGTTCCTTTAAAAGTTCTTCTAATTATTCATAACTTTGTTGTGGTTATCCCTTGTCACATTGGATTGAAGCATTTTGTTTTGATGTTATCTCCTTTTCCTCATAAGAGAATGTCAATAATTGTTGGAGTTACTTCACACACACCTAGTATTTTTTTTCCTAAGTTTTTTCCTATGTTTATTAGTCATTATTCAGTCTCCTATATTTTAGGAAGAGTATTTCTCTAGGGAGAATATTCTCTTCAGTTCACACTTCAGTTTGATCAGTTGAGTGGAGTCCAAATGCCACATTGGTATTATGACCATGCAGCATTGGGATCATCACCAGTTAATGTGAATTTTCCTTGGGATCATCGCCAAACTAGCGCATTACCCATGATTCCTTTATCTCCTCCTCACTTCATTATGTTTCAGTCAATTAACTAAAGACCGATAGACTAGTTAACTCAGCTAGGTGGCAGTTCACTCCTGTAACTGCCCAAGAGACTAGACTAGGTGGAAGTTTACTCCTTTAATTATTGGTGTCTGTCCAGATCACCTCCACTATGGCGCATTTGTTGGAATACTGAGAGGGGGGTGAATCAATATCACCCCTTCTTAACAATTAATAGTTACATTTTGTATTTTATTGATCACCACAATAAATCAATATTGAATTGTATGCAAAATCAATTATATAGATATATTTAATAAGAATTACAAGGTTTTATAAAGAATAGTGAAGGACACCAATCATGTTTAGAGCACCAACTCTAGGAGACATAGATCCCCTTCTTCAAGGCACCAACCCTAGGAAGCACCGACTCCCTCGTCTTTAGGGAACCAACCCTAGGAAGCACCAAATCCCTTGTATTTAGGGAACCAACCCTAGGAAGATCTAAATCCCTTATCTTTTACAATTTGCTTAGTAAGGATATGAATCCTTCCATGCTCCTCCCTTCCACCCTCACTTCATAAGAACCATCAATTCTTCTTCTTGGATTTTTCTTCTGTTTTGATATTCTTTTCTAGACTATAGAGACACCTTCTTCTCACCACTCTTTCTCCTATATATACTCTTCCAACTGGTGTGAGCTATGAAACATTGTGTCCCTTTGTTTGGACCATCGCACCTATTCATTTTAGCATTAATAATAATCATTATTATTATTCAAACATTATTGTTAATTCTTTTAACTTAGTGAGAGTGATTTTCATAAATTGATCACAAGTATGGATCTATTTCTTTTTAACTTGATTCCATGTCTCTACAAATATTCAAGAAATTGAGTTCTACAGAGGCGCTTCCTTCAAACCATTTACAGATGAACATAGGTGCAGAACCATGGGCTTATTAATTTAAGTGTTGCCTCTTCTTTCTCCCTTTTATTTTTAGCACCCATATGTCCAGTGTTGGGACTATGTTCTTCGGTACTTTGTCCTTTGGGACTTTAGGCCTTTTCATCCTTTCGAATATCCTGAAGTAGATTTCGCCGAAGTGCGTATACGGATTTTCAATATTAGATCGGACGTTCCATATTTAATCTTTTGTGATCAGACCATCCTTACTTATCTAGAGGCTTTAATCACAATCGACGATCATGACTTAATCAAGATTTGAGATGAATGGTTCTCTTTTATTTCAGAACTTCGCTTATTCATGGCTCCTGATCTGAAAGTTGAGAATTCTCCCGAAGTTATCTTAGATCAATGATCAACGTTGACTTCGGCCTTCGACGCTTCAGGTGATTCCTTCTACACAAGACTTCAATCTTTCGAAGTTCATTTTGCCAAAGTAGATCGGATGGTTGGATTTCACTTGCACGATGAATGGTTCTCGATTATTTTGGAACTTCAGGAATCTAGGCATTTTCTAGTGGAGAAAATCTCGAAGTACATACTCTCAGAGTGACGAAGCTATGGATGCCACTTGTTGACGTGGAACTAACCGAGTGGATGCCATGTGTCACATAGATTCATGGCTTACACATACCTGAAATGCTAATAGAACCTTGGCACTTGTCACCATTTGATTGTGCCATGTTTCCTTACTAATGTGATCTACTGACATGGATCTCCTGATGTGTGTGCTACGTATATTCACTTCATGACTTCGGAACTTCGGCCTTCGGGTCAATTTGCATGTTCTCAACCCATTCTTTCCGAGGTGGTCAGTGCCAAAGTTGACCACTGCTACCTTGGCACACTCTGAATAGAGCAACGATCGAGGGGTTTTCCAGATTCGATGATGGACAGGAATTCGTGACTCTGGGGCTTTGGCCTTGGTATTTTCTTATCCTATCCTTCCACTTTACTTGATCCAACGGTCGGTATATTATCTGAAGTGTTCCTTGTATTGGATGACTCATGTTTACTTCGAGACTTCGGCCTTCAGATAATATTACTTGTTCTAAACCCTTTTCTTCTGAAGTGGTCAACGTTGAAGTTGACCACTGTTGATCTAACGGTTCCCCTTTTCTATTCCAAATCAATGACTAATACTTAAATCTAGATCAAATCTTGATCTAATGGCTAGGAAACATCATGAACCTCCTGTTTCAGATATGTTGGTTGAGATCTAATTCCTCTGACTTCTCCTTAATCTGAAGGTCCTAGACTGTCCCAAAATGATAATGAACGACTCTTATGAATCATCTCTTTTGAGCTTATGATATGTTTTATAGATATTTGTCCTGTGTTTTTTAATAATTATTTTTCTGCATTTATTTATGCATTTATCTTCAGTCGTTAACCCTCCTGAGCTCTGAATTCCTTGGACTTTGTTAATCCTTATGTACATGGATTTTCAGCACACTACCTCTCCTAAGATATAGGTATATTCTTTTGCACTTTTTTCATACCAAGTCATCATTATAACATAATGATATCGGTTGTTGACATCAATGACAATATGTCCAACAATATACCCCTTTGTCATTGAATGCAACACTCTAACTTCATACACAAACTCCCCCTATGATGATTCTTTTCTCTATGAAGTTACTCCCCCCCTTTGAAATCAATGGCAAAGGGTTTCTCCCCCTATGATTAATCTATGGATGTCTGTATGCTGCGGACCAGAATTTGAACTCGGGTAACTCCCCCTGTCAATTTTCTCTCTCTGATTCTAACTTCTCTTCCCCTTTGTTTCTAAAAAGGGTAGTTCTTCCTAACAAGATCTCTCCCCCTGCCATCTCTACAAGATTCCATGTATACCACTATATACATCCTATTGTTTCTGTTGCGGATATTGTTTTCCTACTGGAACACTAAGCAACTAAATCTTATACTTTTCAAATGACCTTTTGACTTGTCCATTGCTTCTCATCGATCTCTAACTAGATGTATATATATTTATCCAAGATTCTTCTTTACTGTACACTGCTTCTTAAAGTCATCCAAGAGACTTTATACTTTTCTTTCCACATGACTTATCTTGTTGATATAATGTAATCTATTCAATTAGAATTGATCTAGTTATCCAACCAACCCAGGCACACATTGACCAGCCAATATATCTTTCATATTTTCTCTATCACAACCACTCTCTATGTCATATTTTCAGATTTGTACTCAGTCTATCTTCATCATCACCTCACTGCTGCAGAATTTTCCATTCATTCCATTTCTTTCTCACATAATAACTTCCATTTAGGGTTTGTCCACATATAACCATTATGAGACCAATACATAACCTGCACTGTTCCTGGGAAGATGAAGACCTGCAATAAACTATGTCAGATCCTACATAAAGGTATATCATAAAACCATGATGCTTTTGATGATCCTATCATTTTTATGTTCTTCAATGCTCATAGGAGCTTCAATAGGAATGATTTTTTATTCTTCCCTAATTTCTCCTTCCCTTCTTTGTTTTTAATTTTTCTTTGAGAAGGAGTTTCAGTGGAACATTAAAATAGGATTGAAAACTTTCTGAGATAATTATCAATCAATTTTGTTGGTTGTTCTACTATTGAAGATTCATCATCATTGTCACTATTATGTGCACCAGAAGCTACTTTATCCTTGTTTTGAGAAAATTCCTTTATTAATTTCCATTTGTTGGGTAATGGATAATGTTCTTGTATGACATGATCAAGTTTTGGAATTGTGTCATTTTTTTCTTTAGGAGTTTTCATGTCTTGAGTTTTATCTACTTTATATTCATATCTTTGATTATTATATTCTTTATTCGAAGTATTAACCACCAATCTCCTATTATTAACTTCATTAATTTCAGGAGCAATATTTTTATCATGTTTTTTGTTTGATACTTCAGATTTTCTTTTCCATGTCTTATGTTTGTTAGGGTTTCTTGTTTTGAGGGATTGCATTGGTAATCTACATTCTCTAGTTTTATGACCATATTTGTTTCATTTTTTACATTCAATATTGAAGTTTTGCAAAGGAGAAAATGAGTTCTAGTTTCTCTTCTCTGTATTGTACTCATTGTTCTTATATCTTTGGATGTTTCTATGATTGTATTGTCCATATGCTTTGCAGTGTACTGCCTTATGTCCAAAATTACTGCAAGAGTAACAATATCCTATAAATATATGTTTAGGGGTATTCCTTCTGGTGATTGTTTTCTTCCTGTCATTTTTTACTTTAGTAGGGAATGTCGATTTTTGTTTATGTGGAACAATGTTCAATGGTATCATATTTTCCTTATTATCTTCTCTTCTTAAGGATCCCTTTAAAGCATTTGCATAACTAATTAGTCTTTTGACAGATCCTTGTGATGTAGAAGTTGAGTCTTGGGTGTATCCCAAACCAGTCTTGTTGTTTGGTGACCTTTTACTATTGAGAATTTCATCCAAGATCTTTGAACTATTTACAAATTTTGATCCCTTCTTTTCTTTCTCAAGTTCACTTTTTAGCTGCTTAATATCAACTTCTAGTTTCTCAAATGCTTGTTTTTTATCACTGAGTTGTTTTAAAATGACTTCTTCAATTTTATTAGCTTCCAAGAGCTTAGATTTTAAATAATTGATGATCTACTCTGATTCTTTGATAGTTTTTAATGCATCTATTTATTTTGCTTTATGTGAATCTTCAAATTCTTGAAGTTGTGCCCTAAGTAGATTGTTCTTCCTTTTAAACTTTCTTAGTTCCTCTAGAGCACTAATCATTTCACCTTCAAGGTTCACTTCTCCTTCAAATTTAGACTTTTCTTCATCATCTACATTATTATTTTGAGTGTTCATTCCCATAAATAGAAGCTCTGAATCTTCATCTGCACTTATGTATGAAGAGTTGATGTCTTCTTTAGAGTAGAAGTTTTTATTTTTCTTATAAAATTTCTTCTTGTATTGGTTTTCCTGGTTGTGAACTTCTTTATCATTTTCCTCCTGCTTGGGATAGGGACATTTGTTAGAAAAGTGTCCAATTCTGCCGCAGTTGAAACATTTGAAAGGTAACTTTCCTTTATATCTTCCAAATCCTTTCTGGAGTTTCTTTACAAAGTTGGCCTCTTCTACATATGATATATCTGATAACTTATCATTGGTCTTTTTATCCTACCTCATCTTTGTTTTAGATGCTTTAAAGGCTATTTCATCTTTTGTTGATTTATCATTCCTTGTTCTCATTTCATAAACTGTAAAAATTTCATGATGCTGATCAACTGTGACTCTGTTTAAATTATATATCTCTTCAATTGTATAAATATTTGCATGATATCTCATAGGTAATGATATTAGTAATTTTTTCACAACAGGTTTATCTGCAATTCCTTCTCCTTTGTAACGACCCTAATTGAATAAATAATTAAAGATTATTAAGTAAGATTTAATTAAAGGAATAATTGAGGATTAACTAAGTAATAATAACCTAACTGAAGATCACATTTAATGACCTGTGACTTAAATTTAAGAGAAAAAAAAAATGATATAACAGGGATTGAGTATGCAGTAGGGGGTGGCGTATGCAGGGCGAGGAGCCCAGAAATCTCGAGATGATAAAAATATTAAAGAAGGAACGAAGGACGGAGGACGGGGGTGGTTGTGAAGTTAATGCATGAGTCGGCGGGGAGGAATAAGGGATGGGAAGAGGGGGATGGGCGCACCATTCGACCGGGAGGGGGAATGGATGCTGCTAACTGTAATTGCTGAGTTGGCTGTGTTGGCTGAGATGATGGTATTTTTCCATGAGCAGAGAGCCTCTGGACGGTTATGTTTTGTCGTGAGTAGAGAGCCTCTGGACGGATGTGTTTTGCTGTGAGCAGCGAGTTTCTGTGCATTGTTGTAATTGTGGACCTTTGGACTTACTATGAGAACAGATTTTTTGAGACTGTGGCTTTTGATCAGGGGAGGCACTGAGTTTCTAGAGGTTTTGGGCACAGAGGGCTAGGATATCCGTAGATATCCTGGAGCTAGGTAGTTTTCCTAGTTGGTAGGGAGGACAGTAGTTTTGGGCAGTTATTTTCCTATTTGTGGCAGGGTTGATCTGTGTAGCAGGGAGCAGAAAGGCAACATCATAGCAAAGAGGCAACAAAAATTAGCATCAGATCCAGGTACTTGTTAAGTTATGTATTTATTTCATACTGTCATTAATTTAGTATTTATTGATAAATCTAAATTACTGAAGTTGTTGTTATAAAAGTCAATATCATGTTATGAAGTTTTGTTTCAGTTCACTTTCATAAAAATGTGTAGGAAACTTAATGATGTTTAGAAATATAGGGGCATTACATATGGTATCAGAGCGTCTTAGTTCGAAATCTGGGCCTAAGGGCCAGAACTCCGAGTGTTAACTCCAGCCAGGCTTAAACTACAAACAAAACACGTTCAGTGACCCAATATGACCGATACAGTATCCGAAAATATACTCAGGTAGTATCCCTTCAGTATCCAAGCAAATGATCTCATAGATGTATCACAAGCAACTGATTTAAGCAATATCCTGTAACTGGATTATGTATGGCTACCACAGTTGTAGTCTGAATATTCAATGAAACACCCTTTAAAATGGTGGTATCAAACCGGAAAGTTGGAAGGATCACTTCCCACAAAATGACTATCCTTAAAGCAGCTTGAATAAAACTATTAAAGCATGAAGAACATAGATGATAACTCAATGTTATTGTGAGCAATACTTGTCAATAAAGTTTCGGGTAGAATAGACACCTGAAATCGATAAAAATGTTGAGGGAAACTTCTGTCTAAGGCTTGAAGTTGGAAAATTTAATAACTGCACGTATTATACTAAATACAATGCAAAAGGACATTACAGGATCTTGAAAAGGCCTACTTCATTCCGAACTTACCTAAATGAGGAACTGCCAATGCGCAGTCGGACAAAGGAAATTTAGAAGACTTGTATCACGCGGGAACAGTGTAAACTACTTGTTGTATTAGCCTCGACGAAGTTTTAAATAATGTAAAAATATCAAAGAACAATAGGCCAATACAAATTTTAACCTTGCCAAGAAAGTAATTTTAACACTACGTGATGTTTTATGAAACAAATCAATTATCCCAAAGGAGAGTTGTCTGCTACACAGGAGAATGGATCTGCGTCGTAAGATCTCAGGTGAAATCCTGTTAGCCGTTAGATCTAGAAAAGTTGCACGGGGTTTAAGCCCCAACGTGCATAGGAGGAGTCCCAGAAGAGTCATTGGGAAATCTGAGTCATCGGGGTTTTGTTAAGTCTGAGAATCGAGGCCTTGTGGTTCTCGAAATCCCGAGAACGGATCCTAGTCGTTGATCTCGGCAGGACACGTGTCAACAATTTGGGAAGGCGTCGGGATTTTACCATCGAATATTTTAGGAGTGTATAACCGTTGCATAATGAAATCGCAATTCGCGATATTCCGATAGGATCGGAGCCGTCCAAACAGTGGTGACGCATGTCAGAAGATCCCGAAGAGTCGTGGATTGGGAAATCGGGGTTTTCGAAGACAAAGAAACCGCGTCGCTGGGAATCGCGATCCACGATATCCCGACAGTGACGTAAGCATTGTGGGACCACCAGAGTCAGAGAGGAGGACAGGTGTCCATCATCCGGGGAGTCGGCAACTCTGTGAGCATGAGGTCGGGAAATCCGTAGAGGAAATCCCGATCCAATCAGAGTCGTCCATCTGTGGGACAGGTGGCAACCATCGAGAACCATCGGCATTTGGCCCCATCGGGAAATCGGGAATCCCGGGGACATGATGTTTAGACACTTGAATTTGCGATCCGCGAAACCCCAATGAGTGGGGGCCAGTTGTCGTCACAGCAGAGAAGGAGGACAGAGGTGTAGTGGAGGCCAGCTGTCGGCCAACCGGCGAGTCAGGATATCGGGGTTTCAAGGGCACAGAACGCTCGCATGTTGGAGTCACGATCTGCGATATCCCGACGGGAGTTTTGAACCATTCATTTCGAGGACGCGTGGCGAGAGATCCCGAAAAGTCAGAGTTTGGGATATCGGAATTTCCGGAGTCGTGAAACTCTTGCATAATGGATTCGCAATCCGCGAAATCCCGAGAGTCAATCTGAGCCGTCCATTCACACGGGACAGGTGTCTGAGATCCAGAGCAAGTCGGCATATTGGCCATCAGAAAATTGGAGTTCCTGAGGACAAGGAATTCAAGACATCGTAAGTCCCGAAACACCGAGAGTCAATCAGGACCGTCCATCTGTATGGACAGGTGGCAAAGGATCGGGCACCGTCAGAGTTTTGTTCATCGGAGTTTTCGAGGGTAAATAAATTGTGCAACAGGAAATCGTTATCCACGATTTCCCGATGAGATATGAGCCGTTCATTACGAGGACGCGTGTCAGGGGATTTCGAGGGATCGGGGTTCGGCATTTTGGGTTTCCTACATATAAAGGAATCACGACCGAAGAATTCACGAAATCTCGAAACGCGATGGGTTCCACAACCATAGCGTTTAAGTGGAGGACAGGTGTCACTTCATATCGGAGTTCGGAGCTAAGAAGGGTTTGTGAATGAGTGTGTTTTAAAATGTGAACCTACGACATGCGGTTTCCCGACGGAGTTAAGGGTACTGCATAGGATAGGTGTCGGAAGGTCCAACCTTGCCGGGAGTTAACGACAGGTGGTATTGGAGATCGGAGGATCGAGGATCCTGAGGACGTAAGTCCTACACCTTTCAGTTTCACGAAGTCCGAATCCCGATAGGGTGATACAAGGCCATGGTCACGAAGGCAGGTCATATGGACCAAGCTCGTAGTGAAGGGGCTAACAAAGAAAAGAACCCATTGGGAAAGTTGAGCACAAAAATCCCGATAGGAAGGTATATGGTAACGGTCTAGTGAGCGCGGTCATATAGACCAAGGTATAGCCAATAGGGGCTAGCTCATAAAAACGAAGCTCATCGCGAATCGGGGATTAGAGAGGTAAGGAATTCGCGACAGCGAAAAGTCTGAAACCCTGAATCCCGATACAGAGTCGGGGATAAGTCACGGTGGGTGTAGAGGCTGTGATGAGGGAAGATAAGGCCTATGGATTGGAGGTCTTCGACAGTGAATCCTGAGGGGATCTAAAGGGTGCTTCGTCTCAGATGAGTGGAATGTGAACGATCTGGTGTACCCATAAAACTAGATATATTCATACATATAACAACATACATATGCAAAGACAAATAAATTTGTAAATATAAATGAAATAGATTAAAAGCAAAATACCCAAAATTCGTACAGAACGGGAATTACAAGCAAATTATTTTGTTTCAAAAGAGGAAATCACCATTCATTACCATAAAGTAAGGAAGGTTTATGCAGATTCTTGACTCAATTAACTCAAGGAAGGTACTGAAACTGTGCACAACATACAGACTGAATCGTACCTCTTACCATAGCTGAGGGAGAGCTCCGCAAAGTGTACAGACAGGGGATTGATTCCCAATATTTCAATTAGACTGGACTCCAAGTCCTGGATCTTGTCAGTGGCCACATCAATGTACTTTGTTTCTGCAAACTAACTGGTAAAGTGCTCAGAACAACGATGTGGATGTGAGCCATGGCAAGGGAGATTCTGGAAACCTCTGAGCAGAACATAGGCAGATCTGTGGTAGACAGAGACTGATGCATGGAAAGTCCCAACGGATGGGAAAGTGAGACCGAGGAAGGACGCGTAGAGGATTGAAAGGCATGACAAGGTGTTTTTCCTTAAGGGACTATGCGTCCAATTCCAAGGCCAAGATCGCAATCTTCCAGTTAAGAGACAACGCCTTAAACTGGTGGGGCAACTTGGAAAGACAACTACACCTTACCCCAGACACAGTATCTTGGGAAATTTTCGAGGAGAGGTTCCGAAGGAAGTATCTACCAGCATACTACGAGGAACAACAAATTGGGGCATTTCATGCCTTAGTACAAGGAAACAAGACTGTGGAAGAATAAGAGATCAGGTTTATGGAACTGGTCAAGTATGTTTCGTATATGGACAATGACCAGCGACAGGCGGAGCACTTCGTTTATGGATTGAACCCAAAGATAAGAGCTATGGTGCGGATGTGGAAACCGTCTTTAGTAGCAGAGGTGGTAGAAAGTGCACGTTACGTGGAAGAACACATGAACTTAACAGGGGGTGCAAGATTGACATTTCTGCATCCCCCAGGATTCGTAGGAAGGACCTTGAGGACATTTCCTAGGGGAGGGGGGGGGCTCAAGGCCACCACATTATGGTAATAGAGTCGTGCCAAGGATAGTAGCTACAGGGATTTCAATGGCATCTAATGCAGCATCTCGTTCGTCGCCAACGGTGTGGACAGGTCCACGACCATCTCTAGGAACAGCTAGTAGGGGTAGGGGTTCCAGGGGAAGGACCTCATTTAGGAATCAGTCACATAACAGTGCACCGGTTCAATCTCATAATGCCTGTTGGATATGCGAAGGACCCCATTACGAACGGGACTGCCCAGGATTACAATCAGGGTTTGTGCATAGATATGGAAAGGCACCAATGGGGAGGTCAAATAGTAACCATCATATTTACACAGTAGTTAACAACCGCCAGGCCGAACATCAATCCACAGTAGTAGAATCCTCAGGTACGTTAAATCATGTTAATGTTAAGATTTTGTTTGATTCTGGTGCGACAGATAGTTTCATTTCACCATCTGCATTAGAAAAGAGTGGGTTGGCAGCCTACGAGCATGATGACTTTAAATAGGTCGAGATGGCTTCGGGGGAAAAACAAGTTGTAGGACCTAGTGTCAATAATTGTATAGTAGACCTAGGAGTGTGCACTACCAAGTTGAAGGTATACGTCACTACTCTTGGAGCATATGACTTAATCATTGGAATGGATTGGTTAGCAGCTCATCGAGCTTTGGTAGATTGTTTCGCAAAGAAGGTGCTTTGTATTGATGATGAAGGAAGACCTGTAGAGATCCAAGGTGTATAGAGAAAAGTATCATTATGCTTTATATCAACTATGAAGGTCAAGCGATGCTTGAGACAGGGGTGTCGACTGTATGTAGTGGAAGCAGTGAGTGAAAGGAAAGGACCCTCATTAGACCAGTACCTAGTATTGTCAGAATTTCAGGATGTTTTTCCAGACGAATTACCAGGATTACCTCCTGAGAGGGAGCTTGATTTTACCATTGAACTAAAACCCAGTGCAGAGCTAATATCCAAGACTCCGTATTGAATGACAGCGCCAGAACTTTGTGAATTGTGTATGCAGTTGAAGGAGTTACTAGACTTAGGGCTAGTAAGGCCCAGTGTTTCACCCTGGGGCGCACCGGTAATTTTTGTAAAGAAGAAGGATGGATCCTTACGACCGTGTATATACTACAGGGACTTGAACCATGCTACAGTGAAGAATAGGTACCCAATGCCACGAATAGATGACCTCTTCGATCAGATGAAAGGAGCAGTGGTATTCTCA